>JAJPCS010000018.1:3051065-3161464 GCA_021164005.1 Willisornis vidua nigrigula
TTTTGCTTGGTTGGTTGGTTGGGTTTTTTGTGTTTTTTTGGGGTTTTTTTTTTGTTTTTTTTTTTTTTGTTTTGTTGTGCTTTTTTTTCCATCTGATCCTCTTGCCTGACTTAATGCTTGGTAAACTGTGCCTCTGTCTTTAGCCTGTTTTGTTTTTTTTTTAACTCAAAAACAATTATGAAGTTTTAATTGTTTGGAAAAGTAGAAAGTTTTCCACATAACCATTTAAAACATCAGCCACATAAATGTCTCTTGTATTAAAGAAATGGAATAATTTTTTATAGGGCTAAATAAAAAATTGAATGAACATCACAGCCAGCTAGCAAAAGAATGCCATTTAGCTGATTGAGTAAAGGCACTAGAGAGATGCTTGAAATAGACAGTAAAAAATCTTTAATGTCTGAAATCTCACATAATTTATTTTGAAACTGTAACTCCAGGAGTCTGGGACACCCCATTTTCCATTCTGTTCTAGGATGCATGGCCTAGGAGTTACACTGGAACTTCCAGGTTTGAATTTTTATGCCTACAGTGAACTCTTGATATTGATAAAACAAATGCACATGAATGAGGGGCATAAGGTATTCAAACCCTGAGCCTAAACAAGAAAACCAGAGGAAAGCTAGGCTGTGATTTCAAAACAAAAGCCTTTTGTTGGTTATCTTTCCAGCAAGCAGCTCTCTCTTGAAATAATTTTGTCTGAGTGCAAACATCTAATTTTTTTTTCCTCCTTAGTTTAATTAGTGTTAGTGGAGGGAAGTGGGCATGGCTATGGATAAAGAGTGGAAAGAATGCAGATAAGTGCCTTTGATTGGTCTCCACAGCTTTGCCTTAAACCAAAGGAAAGTCTGTGCTTTCTCTTATGCGCTTACTTCAGCAGAAAGTTACACAAGAACAGCAGAGACAACTTTCCCTATCAGGGAGTGGAATTGCACTGATTCATCCCAAGCTACATGGCAATCAACAAAATAATGTTTTTGCACTTGAGAATGTGTGACTTGATTGATACTGTCTAATTTTACATGACTTTTAAGCAAAACCAACAGAAAGATATGGGGACTTTTAAGGAGCAGTGCGAGAATAAAAAGCTGAATGAAGAAAATTGTACTGCACATTATCTCGTCTTATTGCTGTTAACGCCAGCAGTCATAATCAAGAGTTTATTGTACAGGGCAATCTGGATGATTAGAAACTGGATTCAAGTTCATAAAAAACATCTTGACATAAAACTCTTTTATTTTTCACCAATACCAGGAGGCAAATTCATTCCCTCCCTCTGCAGCCTCTTTTAATTCAGTAGAATTATATCAAAGACAATTTTAGCCAAGTATCATCAGGATCCTTCAAAAATTGTGTTTCACATAAATGTACATTTGCAGAAATATATTTTATCACAATGAAAACTATTGGTATTGTGAATGTAGGCTGTTACTTCCTCTATCATGTACATATTTGAAATTTGGAAGAAATAGAATACAACCAGGCCAAAAAAAAAAAAAAAAGAAGAAAAAGAGAAAAAACCCCTAAAGTAGCTATTGTGGACAGTCAGATTATTTTCTTTTAACCTCTTCTGCAATTGTAGAAAAGACTCACTTTTCTGTTGTTTCCTCTTTGAGATTTGTCAGGATGACTGCATCAGATACAAATGAATAAATAGGAAGATATTGCTAGAAATATGGTAACAAAATGAACTGTATGTATTTTTAAAGACATCACCAAGACACATGAAAAGAGTCACCCTGGAATTTTTCTGTTATTGTTCCATTCAAGAAGATTCTCACATTGTCTTTCTTCCTATAGATTACTTTTCTCCTCCCCTTGAGTTTTTTTTTCTCTGCTTGTTCTCATCAAACCCTTTTTGTCCCTTTCCTCTGTTTTGTTCCTTTTCTATCAGGAGGATGTTCCCTGCTCGGATGCTCCCTCACTCCTGGGTACTGCTTCTTCCCACCTTAAAACTAAAATATTTCTTTACTTAAATATTTCTTAAACTGTTTCCTTCTTGGGCCTAAGGCGGTGGGGGATTTCTCAGGCTGTCTAGTTCTTCGGCCTGCTCTAGGTTTTAAGTACTGCCAGGCAACTTGATTTTTTTTAACCCCTAGCGACTCTGGTAGATTGGCAATTGTTGATATAGGCACATGATGAGTTTGCTTCTAGATAGCTTTGTGGGAACATGGTTGCTCCTCTTCCCCAGCTTAATCAAATGGTAGAAGCGAGAGGAAGGATTTAGTGAGCTGTGACCCCAGTAAAAAAGAATCCCTGATGAGAGAGATTTGCACACAGAGTTGTTTCTCTGCTTCATGGGCCAATAATGTTTTGTGGCATGATATAGACATACCATGTGGCTATCCAAGCCTTTGTACTATATATATGGCTGTATTCAAAGTGTTTCATTCCTTGAAAATGCAGTCATGTCTGTGGTGGTACATGGATGCTCTGTAACAATGAACAGCAACCCAGAGTAACAAGACAGAAAAAGAACAATACTTTGAGAAATATATTTAGAGTGCAACTTGATAATATTAAAAATGATGTCAGTGTACTCTCTTAGACCTTCCAGATTAGGCAATTATGTGGGACTTAAACAAGCTATAAGTACCTTTCAGATTAAATGCCTGGGCCTACAACATGATGAAAATCTTTCTGTGGCACTGTCACAGATCTACATCATATTTATTTTTGCACTAAAACCTCCATTTTATGAACAGCACTTACAGACACCACAGATGGAGATTTGAATGTGGTGTGATACAGCACATCAGGAACTAGTTTAAGGTAACTGTTTTGCAGTCTGCAGCTTACTCCTGTGAAAAGATCCCATGACACTTTATCTGAGGGTAGGGAGGTTAACCCCGATGTGCTGGATTCATTTGAAGTTCAGCTATATGCATGTGGATCACCTCTGTAGATTCAAGTGCATATACTACTTTCCACTTCACATCCTCAAAATTTTTTGTATTGTTCCTGACTTTAGGAAGTCTCTACACACACTCTAGCCAAAGATTATGTTAATTTAAGAAATAATGGTGTTTCTACTAGTTGTATTTCTCAGTGGAAATGCAAACACTTTATACAACATGTGCAAAACTGTGCCTCATTTTGCACTTAGCAAAATAAATCCATCATCCTAAACACCTATACAGTTTGAAAATGAATTAATTTTATAAAGTGTTCTTTTATTTTTCTACTTGAAAATTCAATGCTATATTTCTTTACCTAGCTAATAAACTCTTAAAACAGTGCAGAAAAGAGGTGTGCTAGAACATTAGCAAGTCAATGGTTTTTTCCACTGAAACATTCATCTGGTCTACAGAACTATCTTAAGGCAGGAAGTAAAGTTATATGAAGAGCAGCCCTCAGGCTGCTGCTCATTCAAAAAAAAAAAAAAAAAAGCTCTCCATGGACTAGGGACATGGCTTATAATAGATGACATGTCTGGCACAACCAGAATCTTAAATGTTCCTGCTAAGAAACTATGCACTGAATGCCACAGTACATCACAAGCAGTCAGTGTAACCTGTACATACCCAAACTATTAAAATTCTTCATCTATTGACAAAGTGCAGACCCTCTATGTAGCAAACCAAAATCAGAAATAAAATAACTACTGAAAAGTCATAATGATTATGTACAGGATTTTGCTAGGTACCACTGTGTTTCTATAACACTAGAAGTATTAAATTCTAAGAAACACCAAAGATTTCACTGAAGCTCCACATGCGCATAATAATTCTCCTTATTTTAAGAGTTAGTGACCATAAAATGGTCAAGGGAGAAATTAGAGTCAGAAAGTAGTGTACAAGTCTTAATGAGCCAACAAAATTTTACCTGCAGAATATTTCTTTTTACCTGTCTTAAACTACTTGTCTTACACTACAGAGTAGGACACAGCAATGGGAAGATGGTGGAAAAGGGGAAAAAGAGAAGAGGTGTTAAAACTAGTTTTAATCACTTTTAGCAATCTAGCCAGGCGAAGAGGAGCATATGCTGGTGAAGACACTGCTGCCGAGCAGTGCCCCAGCACAGCTGCACACACCAGGAACCTCTGATTCACAGTTTACGGGAAGGCTGACAAAATTCCAATCCTCACTCCCATTTCTAAGAAAAAAAACACTTCCATACATCAGATTTTAATGACTCTTTAGTTGTTCCTCCTCTGCCAGGTACAAATGACTTCTCATGTAGGCCAGCAGCACACCTCCCTCTCTGACTTGGGGTTTTCTAAGGGGCTTGAAATATGTTTTGTCATTCTGGAGAGCCCTTTATTCCTCTTTTTTGCCAGCACCTTGCTGGTTTAGGGATGTGGCTGGGAGGGTTTTGGTTTGAACATAGTCTGTTTCTAAGGCTGCTGCTGTGGCAGCATAGCAGAAATTGCTGTGAGCTTTCTGGCTTTCAAGACAAAGCCTGAAGATGAATGAGGCCATGAGGAAACCTTGTAATGACTTTTGGAGCTCTCAAGTTTAGCAGGGTAACATATTTTTCCTTTCAGCCTTCACATTTCAGACTCACTCTACAGAAGCCAATGGAGAGACATAACAGGCTAAATCAGTTGAAGCTGTTGCACAGGTACATTAGGTTGGCACATATTTGATGATGAATTGTGAAAGGAGTTGCTTGTTTAATAACCATAAGTTTTTTGGAGAATGTGAAACCCTCTATTGTCATCTTGAGACTTACTGTTTGTTTGACACAATGGAGAGATTAAAATTTTACACCAGAGAGAGACTGTTATTTCTGTTTAAATTCACCATTCTGGATTCAGATGTGAATTTCTTCCAAAAAACAAGCAGGAGTTAGTCTTTTTGAAACAGTTGTGGCATCTCACTGTGCAACATTTACCTAGGCTGTAAGAAGGCCAGTTTCAGATTTCTGTTTGGCTTGCAGGGATTTGAGGTTCTACTTTCTGTCAGCAATGGAGTGTTTGGTATGCAAATAATTTTAGATCTGGATACTTCATAAATTAATATTTTAGTGTGTTCAAAGTAAATGTCTACCAGAGGTCCTGTTGCAGTTATATGGTGTCCCTGACTGGAACTGGCTTGTGCCTGAGGTAGGTGGGATCTGTCTCAAATCATTCAGATGGACATGTGCAAAATTCCTCTAAAAACTCAAGTCCATGTGACTAATTACAATATTAGGTCTCATAATACTTTTAAAATTTGGTCCTTTATAGTCCTCACTTTTTTCAGTGTTTATCTTGAAAAGTCAGGTGTTAGACACATTGCTATCAGCTGTGTGTAACTTTCTGGATTTGATTCTGATGCTCTAAAAGCCATTTCCATAAAATTGCTGTGCTTTTTAAAAATTATTAAATTCTAAGTTAACTCATGTTTAATGTGTTTGCACTCACTTTTTTTGCCTACTTTTCACATACATCCTAACAAATAAATTTGTCTGCAGAAATGTTTGTAGAAGCAGAAAAAATCTAAGTGAGAATTTAAAATATTTTTGGAAAGCAAGTTTTGTATTTATCAGAAACCTTGCTGTAAGACAGATTCTGTCTATTCAGGGAGCTTAAGTATGCTAGGTAGCCTTTAATTAAACTGGATCTGTTTTGGAAGTTCATCTATTTGCAAACAACCCAACAAATGGCATAGCAGAAGCTGTAGGGATCATGGGTACATCACCTTGCTGGATCCACATCCTATTACAGACCAATAAGCCTGTCCTCTGTCCCTGGGAAGATCATGGAAGATCATGGAAGATTCCTGGGAAGATCCTGATGGTAGCAACCTGATCTAGTGGATAACATGCCTATCCAAGGTGGTTGGTTTGGAACTAAACAATTTTTAAGGTCATTTCCGACTCAAACCTCTCTATCGTTCTAAGATTTTCTAAGCTGGATTAGCTCCATTTTAAGAATGCAAATGGTTTTGATTCCCTGTGTAACTGCTGGGAGGCTCCAACAACAATTGAGAACATCTAATTGTCACTCTGGGGAGAGACAGACAGAAAATACAGGGATCAGGGAGAAGTTTTCAAAAGACAAATTTCTGCTGCCATCTTTGCTGTAACTCTTTATGTATGACATCATTAGTGCACAGCAGGGTTTGTTTTGAGATCTCATTCATCATGCCCCTGTTGACCAGGCCTGAATAGAGAGAGACAAAAATCTACTTGTTTCCTGTGAACGCTCATCCCTGTGTCTGTTTCTGCAGTTCAAATCATTGGGCCCAGATTCTTGTCCCCCTTGTTGCTGCCACTCGGTCCTGAGTTGCTGCTGAAAGCATTATAGCAGTTGCTAGCAAACTGTGCAGTATAATAAAGTCTGAGGATTCAAAAGATCAAAGCATTCTGAGTAACGGCTAAATGCTACTTCTACCTTCACCCAAGAGCTCATGTTTGTCCGGGTGCAGCTGGACAAATTCACACTGGATTATCCAAAAATAAAAGCTCTACTTAGTAACAGTCATAGAAATAAATTCCTATTCATCACATCTACTATATTCATATAGTAAGACAGTCATCTGGAGCTGAATTTAGTCTGAAGCAAGTGTATTTTCCATTTTGTTCAACTTCAGGTTTAATTTCCAGTACCATGCAATGAGTGATATGCCCTCAAATGCTTAATGTTTAATGATACAGCACACAACAGCATTTCTCTGATTTCCTATATTGATCATTCAGATATCATTTTCATTGAGTTAAAAAAAAAAAGACAGAAGGTTTTACCCCTTCCTAAGCAAAATTCTCCCTCTCTCATTATACTCTTTCCACTTACAAGGCTTTGCTTTATCACTGAAACAGGTAGATAAATTTGTTCTGGAACTCTGCACACTTGACTAAAGTGACAAGTTCATTGTGTGGGAAAAAAGCAGAACCTTCTCCAGGCTCCAACCTGAGACCATCTCCTTTCCAGGGCTGTCAAATCATCCTAAGCTTTATCAAACAATTTCCTTATTCCTCATCAGTTATCAGATGCAGGAAATCTGCCAGTGCTTTTTGTCTTATTCGTTTCAATTATAAAGTAGATTTTCTCGTGAGTGAGTTGAAGAACCATTGAATGGTTGACATTAAAATGATGTTTTGGCAAAGAACCCACATGTACCTATGGATAGTTTGTGTGTACTTTCAGTCAAACATTAAGCTTTCGGCATAACTGGTTTCATGTTATCTTTTTATGCCTTGATATGATAACACTAAAATAATACTTAAATGCTGACACAACCAGAAATATTGCCAGTTAGGACTCCCAGGCATTGGCAAGCTCTTTGTTATATTTGCAACCTAACACTCCCTGTGAGCTTCACAAAAATGTTCATCACTTTTGATGGAGATGGAGGGAAATAAAAAGAAAACAAATTGCTTTACAAAGTGTTGAGTTGAAGAGATTATCACAACAAATGGAAGACCTGTTGCACATCAGAAACTTTTCATTTCTTCTTTTCCTTGAATATGCAGGGTTTTTTTGCTGGATTTATCTCTTTAGGTGCAATCCATTTCCATTTCGCCATTATGTCATCTATAATTTAAATTTATTAGACAAAACTTTAGTCTTGCCAGGGGAGCAGCTGGAGAGCTCTATTCCCTTTACCATAGAATATGTAGATGTGCTGAACGTATTGTGTCTGACAAACTCTGTTGAAAGTGCTCCTATCTTTTGTGACAAATATCCATCAGCATGTAATATTTATTCCTCTGTTTTAGTTTTCCTGGAGATAATTCACAGTTCCTCAGCACGAGTGGGTTTCCTGCTGAGGCAGCACCACATGTATAGCTTTCCCAAGTTCATATCAAGTGCTCCAAAATTGAGGCTTTCACAGGGCTAATGGATAAAATGAAAGAAGCAGAGGCAGTCAAATGTGGGGAAGAAAATTTTGCTCCTCAAAAGTGAGTTGCTACAGTTAACGATGACATTTCTACATGACATTTATTCCAGGTATGAAAAGACTTTTCAGACATTTTTCCTTGTATTTTATTAACCAAACAAACTTCATCCTTTCTAGTATAGCTGTGCACTTTGGCAGGTTTAGACGTATATTAGGAATAAGTTCTTTACTGTGAGCCTGGTAAGGCACTGAACAGGTTGTCCAGGGAAGTTGTGGCTGCCCCATCCCTGGAGGTGTTCAAGGCCAGGTTGGGTTGGGCTCTGAGCCACCTGGTCTAGTGGGACAGCAGGGGCATTGGAACTAGGTGATCCTCAAGGTCCTCTTTCAAACCAAATCATTCTATGACTATGCTTATAAGTTGAATTTTATTGATGTAGATATTGTCTTTGATTCTTTCTGCCATTACCCTCCTAAACACATATTTTCAGGGCTGGCTAGGTATCATGTAGTTTTAAGTGGGCAGCTGGAGACATGTTTCCCTTTTGGAAACTGGATACCTCCCAAGAACATCCCAGCTTGATCACCCGGAAAAGAAGCTGCTCCTGTCACTTTTGGCCAGTGAAATCACTGAGGTAACTCATGAAGACAGAAGTATTCATAAGCCCACATATGATATCAAAAATTCTGGAATTTTTGGTTCATCACTGAAGAGCACAGAAATATTCTTGCTCTTCCCTAGGAAATATCAATATATGGCCAGCTGCTTTCTGATCCTGTCGCCATTATTGAAAGTTGTGATATAAGTCACCAAAAGAGCAGAACTTGATTTTTTTTTTTTTTTGGGTTCCAGAATTCTGTTTGCAGAGCTGGTAGCTTAAAAAATTTCTGTTGCACGAGAATTGATGTCCTTAGTGATTGTTTCTTTAAAAGTAAGTGGCATTTTAATAAACTTTTTAATAAAAGCACTCAATACACTGTCAGTATGGCAATTACTGACTCTTTTGGGAGCAAATCCTACACTATTGTGCAGCAAATATTGTCAATATGTGTTTTTATATGTGTCTACCTCTGTATTTAACTCACACAGGTAAACATGTCTGTTGTAACCATGGTGACAGTCTCTGCTTCCTTAGGTCATCATGTTCCTTTTAGCTCTGAAGGTCCTGCTAGGTGAAGTGCACATAAATGATATCACAAGAATTCATTTTATGGCTGTTATTTGTTTTACACTGAAGATCTCTGTGAAAAAACTTAACCTAGATTGCAACCATCCTACACTAGTTCCATGCAGCAGTCAAAGGTGACTCATGGTCCTGCTACAGAGAGAAGCACAAAATCCCCAAAATCAAGGAAGGAAATCAAGTGGATGAGAAGAGGTCTACAATAATAAGACTATGAGTAATGTGATAACAGTTTTGTATATTTAAATACATTTCTGTCTCTTTTTAAGGGCTGATCTTTGTTTATTTGTGCTGGTTTGTCTGTTCTAGCAGGATTTTGTCCACTTTTAGCCACTTTCAGGAGCTAGAATGGCATCAAATGTGGAATAATATTTTTTTATGTCATTGACATTATGAGATTCAATGGTTTTGCTATCAAAATTAAGTCTAGAAACAAACTTCATCAAACTTGGTTTGAGTCTATTAGGGATAATGTTGAAGAAAGTTTAGTTCAGTTGTCACTTACAGTAAGACCAAACACAAATAGTTGGACCTATAAAGTAGTGCTCCAACAAAGAGTGTAATATTGTCTAGTCATCCCATCCAGGGATTTTAATGGGCAGTTACTGCTAATTAAGCCAGAGAAACAGTGTTCCTTTGTTTAATATCTATCAGGACAAGGGGTCACTGTTCAAGTAACTGGGTTGAGTCCTTATATGATTCAAAATCAAATAAAGACTGTGACTCAGCCATGGTAGAACAACTGCAGACACATAAGGTGGTCCTGGACATGAATGACTCAAGTGCTAAAGTGTATTTAAGGACACATTGTTTATAAGGATTTCAACATACAAGACCTCACAGAAACCTTTTCTACTATGTCCACAAAGAAAACAAACAAACAAACAAACAAACAAATGAAGTCTCTGAACAAATGTAGTTTAAAGAAATTGTTTTCTGAGTTTGGCAGAGGGATGTCAAATGTTCAAGAGGATACAGCCTGGAAAAGGCAATGTTGCAAAGCACAGCGAAGAGTTAAAAATTAGAAATTTTCCATCTTGGTTACAGAATGAATTGTCTTCACTCTTCATGCTCGGGAAGGAAAGTGGTCTTTTTTCTGCACGAGCCCCATATGTTCATATTCAGAGAAGCTATTTCTTTTGTTACTGAGAAATGATAAGGCAAAGATTTTCTGAACATATTCACAGCTGGTTCTGAGGCAGAAATGATCTTTCTGCTTTTTAGTGCTTTTGATATGAGGATAATTATCAGGAGCTAATGAGTTTTTAAGGTTTCTAATGTGAACCTATGATTTTAGAACCCCTCTGATGACAAAATCTAGCTAGATTACAGGCAACATAACAAGATCTATGGCCCATTTCAACTAATGACAAAAACATGAAAGTACAGCCTCCAAAAACACCCATCACCCATGACATAGAGGAAGCTTTGGAAATCTGACAGGCAAGGATCATGTGCTGTCACCAAATTGTTTTTGAAGTTTGTGGGAAGATGCAATAGAAACAAAATTAATTTCTACTTATGAGACAAAATAAAGGGTTTTCAGTATTTAATAATGTCGAAAAGTGTAGTTAGGGTGAACAAAATTTGAGGCAGAAAGCTGAATGGTTTAAGCTATCTTTTTTTAGGGAACTAGCTTACTCTCGTACTGAATTATGTCTGTTAACTTTTGGTGCCTTAATACACATGAAATTGGCCAGTGGGCTCAGTTCACTGGCTTCAGTGGATGAATTCAGGCATTGCAATGTGGTCTCCCTAAAATGAGGCACTGTAACTGATGATCTCATCAGGAAAGCTAAGATGAAGTGTGAATTACTCTGCAGTCTTTAAGTGGTTTTCTCCTGAAGTAAAGCTGAAGCATCCTGAGAGTACCTGGAAAGGTAAAGAGACAGTGCTAGTGTCTCTTTGAAAAAGTGATTATGTGTGTGACTTTGGTCTGGAGTGCTGCTAATTTTGTGCCTATTGACAGCATGTTTTTTCTACAAAACGAGATACAAAAAAACCCCCAACAAAACAAAGCAAAAAAACCCAAAAAACCCCACAACCCAACGCCCAAACAACCCAAAACCCAACCAAACCAAACAACAACAAAAATAACAACAAAAGAATAAAAGGGGAAGAAAAAAATGTAGGTAATGGAACAGTTAGAGTGAAATCTCATCCCTTATGTCTTGAAAACCTCTTGAATTTTGCCACCTTTCATAACACTTGAGGAGTGTTTCTAGTTACAACTCAAAAGATACTTAATGTTTTGCCTTGCTAGCGTTCACCTTAATAACTCCACAGGAAATATTTTTTGTGAGTTATGAAATGGCAAATATAGAACTAAACCTCATCCTCTGTCACACTCACTAAACCACCAGAATAATAAAGAGCAGAATATATTCCTGTATCAGGTACCAGCATATGACTGTTCAAACTCTCTACATCACCAGAGTGTATATAATGTATGAAGTGAGAAGGGCAGACCAAATAAAAAACAGGAAGAAAAAGCATGGGAAAGAAGTACCTTCTCCTACATGATTATTTAAATGTTGAGGGGGGAGGTCAAACAAAGCGGCCAGCAAGAGTGATAGCTCACCAGATGTGTCACATATACATTCATTCTGCATCATTTGACAGGAAAAAAAAAGAAGAGAAAAGAGAGAGAGAAAATGAAGAAAAAAAGCTTTCTGTATATAAATGTTCAAAACTCACCCAAGCTGAAAGTAACCTATATACATCCATGTAATCTATCTATATTGGACTGAAGTTCTTTGGTGCTTTGAGACTCCATTATGTTGCATGTGGTTTCCATTCTCTTGTTTTTATAGCTTTTTGGAATTTATTTTAGATCTTTAGAGACCTCTAAGGATACTCTGGCTAGGAAGATGGGGTTTCAGACTGCTCAATTTCTTTCAGAGCTTCTCATTTCTTATAGCAATTCTTTGTGTGTTTAACTCAGTGTTAGACTTAATGTTCTTTGATTCCAAGCATTGCATCATTAACAAGCTGGGTTTTTTCCTTTTGCCAGCATTTACTAGTCATCTAGAGATAGTGTTATTTCTCAATAAAAGAAAGCTTCAATTTTTTTGGATTTGTTCTTTCTGTCTTTTTTCCCCACACTACAATTATTCGATTGCATTATTCTTGATGAGTTATGGTCTGGTATGTTTTTTTTTAAATATACATGAAACGGGGGAAAGTATGGACCAACCCTTACAACCATAGGTTTGCTTGGGAGTTTTCATCAGTGTTTCCACTAGCAAATTAAATAGGCCATGGAAAATAAACTGTCAGAATGAGACAGACAATGCCATATGCAAGACCCCATTGTGGAAGTAAATTAATATATAGTCTCTCTGAAGTTATCAAGGCCAAAACAGAAATGGTGTGTAAGGAGATCAAACAAAGGCTTTCTTACCATCAACTGTATTCTTTTAGGTTATTTGCTGATCTCTTGGGGAATCTAAGTTTGCATAACTCACACACCAAAGAGATGAAAGGAGTTATTCCTGGAAATAATGCAGAGACTTTAACTTATTATTTCTTAGTGAGTTCAAGTGGTATAGTTTTGGGATTTTTTTTAATCAGGTTTTTTTCTGCTGGGTCTCTGGACTGTGAATTCAGAGCCACTTCATTAAGCATATTAAACAACTGGAGGAAAGGAAATTAGATTTCAGTAAGCTGGGTGATGCAAATTAAGTGGTGGCTAAGCTGTATCATTCATCTAAAACTCCCCTACCCCTATATTTATCCTACTGTTTTGGTTGGAGGAATTAACTGCTTTTTTGTGCATATCAGCAAAATGGCAAGTTTGGTGCACCACACAGTGCTGGGTCTTTACCACTCCTTTTCCTTTAGGATGATGTGCTCTATGCGTAGACACAGTAACTGCAGTATGAACCTCCTGAATCTCAGATTTTCGGCTAAGACTCAGGGAGTTTTCCTCCTGTGAGTTCCAAAAAAGGCACAAGTATTTGCATTAGGGACTCATTCAAAGATGGAAGGCTTGGGTTGATGAAACTAGCACTTTCTTTGATATCCACCATTTTAGGTTTAAAGGCAGAAAACCAGTTGGCATTTTGGAGGAGCAGGGGCATCAGAGCTGTGGTAGCAATTAATGTTCTGTAACCTATGGCAACTCAAAATTAATCAGGTTTGCTTACTCTTCAAATGGATCACACCTGAAATTCATTTGAGCTTCCCTAAAGCCATTTATAATTTGGTAGGACTAGCTACAAGAACATGAACTGCTTGGTGACAAAAAATATTTGCTGGATCAAATCTGCAGTTGCTGCTTTCATTAGCAAACTTCACAATGTAGCACCAAATATGATACTGTCTAGATGTGAATCCACATTCTGTAGAAATAATCTCTTTAAGCAGGAGCTATGCATATTTATTTACCTCTTGTACTTGTGTTGTTTTACAAATCAGTGGAATATATAATCAGAACTTAATTAAGAGTGTGTGCAGTTGAAGAGGAAGCCTGTAGTTATTTTATGGATAACCCATATAATGGTGCACTACCTGACACAAATGACTGGAAATCAATGTTTTCATGTGGTGATCACAGTGCCTACTACTAGTTAAACAAAAATTGTGTGCTGAGACTGGCCATTATATGGCAGTTTTGAAATGAAGCATGAGCTTTCTCCTCATGAGATAAGGCATTGGTTTTCTGCTAACCAAGAACAAATCAGTGGCCATAAGCAAATAAAGATGAATAACTACAAATTAAGTGGAAAAAGTGAAATTGAAAGGTCTCTGCACTGAGTAATATGGCCAGTGTCTGAAAGTGTTTACAAGAGGGGCAGGTTGCATTCATACCTCCAGATTTACGTCTCTGCATAACCTTACAGGGTTTGAGCACAGATCTGGTCCAGCACTAGCGGTGGAGGACAGGAAGGACATTATGTCACACCAGTGCAACATGTGCTTCCTTGGTTTGCAGGGAAAAAAATAATATTCTTGCTTTCCGTGTTTGATATTGAATCCTCAAGCAAAGGGCAGAGCACACAAAGAGATGCTGATGATGACCAGGATATCCCATAACTACACTACGGACACGTGGTAGTATCTCAGAGCATATGCTACACTCCGGTGAGACAGCTTCTACAACATTGTCTAAAGATTTGCTCTTTTTATCACTAGTTACATAATTTTAACGGGTTTCCCGGTCAAGAGCTCCTGGATTTCATCCATTTGCTGTCTCTCCTCATTTCAATGATTCCAGGGAGAGGGTGAATAACCCCTTGAGTTGACTGCTTCCTTGAGACTACAGAAATTTTCCACAGGAGATTGTTAGCGTCACTTAATACTTTCGAGCCAGCACCACTCCCGACATAGAATGCTTGCAAGTGCCATACACACAAACCTGCAATTACCTGCTGCATGGGAACGTACACTTTCAAAACCCCTTTTCTTATTCATAATTTCAGAACAGCAATTCCAAATGTACACCATTATTATTTTCTACAAGTTCTCCATTATGACGTCTTGAAAATTCCTGCCTATTTATGCTCCTTCCTAAAGAGCTGAACAATTGGTCCAGGCTCTGACAAAACAACGACTGAGATTTAGCCATGGTTTTGTTTGCCTAGTACTCCATTCTGACTCCAAGATTATCTGCAGACATTGCTCACTGGTTTGTTGTTGTTGTGGTGATGGTGATGGTGGTGGTGGAGATGGTGAGAGTTTGAAGTTTTTTGTCACAGTGTTGCTTGCAAAGCAGCTTACAGGATGGCAAGACCTAGCACAGAGTGCTCATCATACACATATTTATTACCCTAACCAGTGCTTGTTATCCTTTTCCTGACATTTTATGGTATGTTTCTTGACATCTGCTTGCAAACTTTTGCAGTCTTTTCAGGTTTGATATTCAATTGTTTCATCTGCTGGTGTATAATCTTTAGATATGCAGATTCATTCCTTTTGCTTCAAGTCTTGCCTGCTCAGTCATATTAGGACCGTCAGTCCTTGGAGATATCTTGTTGTTACTCAGTCCCAAAATCTTTACAGAGTCTTTTGGGAATAATGTACTTCATATATATTTTAACATAATGGTACTTTTTCCTTAAAAAAAAATACCAAAAAAACCCAAAAAACCAACAACAAAAACAAAAGCAAAAAAAACCCAAACCCAAACCAAAACCAAAAAAACCAAAACAAAACAAAAAAACCACCACCACCACCACCACCACCACAACAACAAAACCAACAAAACCAAACCGTCCAAACCAAAACAACAAACTCAAAACCAGCAAAACCCCAAATTCCCTTGCAATTTATATACCAACCTTATCCTCTGTGGAGGTCTAAGGACAGAAGATGTAAAGTTGTGCTTTCCTACAATTTTGACAATGTCATGTCATAATTAAGTGGTGGGATCAAGGTGGGCTTGTGTGTCCTTTGACAAAAATGACTCTTTCAAATCATGAAAAACTCCAGGAAGTGCCATAATTTTCTGCCATCACATGCATCAGATATCTTTTTTAGCCTACTTCCATTATAATTGAAGATATTTGAGTATTTTATAATTGTTCTCACTAGTATATGGGTCTGGACACTTTGTGCAAAATAGGAGGACACAGATGTATGTCTAAGCACTATATATATATATATATATATATATATGCAAATATTGGGATGCCAACAAGAATAATCTTTGAGATTTTGGATAATTCTCCTCGTGATTTTCAAATTACACTGAAGAAGTAAACTATGAAACATCACATTCAGATAAACAATTCACAACAAATGTTTTGACAAATCTTTTATGTTAGGGATGTATCTGTGAAGACATTTTGCTTTTTTTCTTATTTGTTACTGAAAACTGTTCAGCCATGATGTCTATTGAAGACAACTGTTCACCCCAAGAATCCTTAAAGTACTGTTTGAGAAAATTTTTAATGCTTACATCTTTCTGATTCACTGCCCACACCATAATTGACCACAGAGTATAGCTCCTACCTGTGTACCTTTTTGCAGAATGAGAGGGGAGGTGGATAAGTAATTTTTGTCAACATATGCATGATACAGGCATAAATGTGTGTAAGTTTCTGTGATCCTGCCTGCACGCACACTTATGCAAATACAGTTATTTTCCATCATTTATGCAAATTGTTAAAAACCCATGAGCACATAAACAAGATAGGGCCTGGAATAGTACACAATGAAATTTCATTTTTTCAATGTTATAAAAAGTCAAATACTCACAGATGTAAACCATCATATATCATAAACCAGGTTCTGTACTCTCTGGTATCATTGCTATCAATTTACACTATATAAGTCAGGTTAATGTTAGCTAATAATATTTATAGACCAAATGGAATAATCAATAGTATTTTACTTTTAGTTATTATGCTACAGCAAATAGCCATAAAGCACTTGGGACCTGAGGTAAAATTATTCACATGCTCTTGTCTTTAAAGAAAAGAAGAAAGTAAGCTGCTGTTAACTATTGTGATGAAATTGTGTAACATGCTGGCTAGAAATCACAATATTTTTTCATTAACATATTAACATGCAGATGAAATTAAGATAGCTCTGCAAGTAGTAATCCACTTCTGAACATTAGATCTTATATTTTTTTCTCTTTGTTCTAGTATTTCTATTTGATCCTGAAAGGTTTACTAAAGCAATCAGTATAATTTTAATTAAATTATATAATACAATGTGGTTTAGATACACTGATATCTAAGTATTTGTTGCATGTTTTTAGTTATCAGATAAATGTAAAACATAATATTTAAGCTATACTTTTAACACCTGTGGTTAGGAAAGGGTGCACCTTTTGTTGTCCATAAAATTCTGAAGCTTTTCCCATCACTTGAAAAATCTACCATTATGACACCTTTTCTTGTTTTATCAATTTCCCAGCAGTAAATTTACAAGAAATCCATGTTCAGAGCTCAAGTTTGCTGTCCACAGGAATTCCCACTAGCCATCCCAAGTGAATTCCTGGACCAGACTGTGTTGCAAACAAGATGACTTTATACAAGTGCTAAAGAAACTGACCCACTCACCGCTCTTTGCTTTACTATTAAGAGTCATCTGAACTCCCATGAATTTTTCCAGGTCTCTTCTAAAAGGTATGCATATCCAATATGGACTGTGCTGTATTGACAGTATGAAACTCAGCGTTCATATGCGATCAAAATTAGGCAGACTGAGTTCATCTGATTTTCTGGATTACACTAATTTTTCCTCTCAGATATCAAGAGAGATCTCAGTTTTAATGTAGGTTCAGCAACAACTCGACAGAGCATCATG
Source organism: Willisornis vidua nigrigula (assembly GCA_021164005.1). Classification (NCBI taxonomy): domain Eukaryota; kingdom Metazoa; phylum Chordata; class Aves; order Passeriformes; family Thamnophilidae; genus Willisornis; species Willisornis vidua. Next base: position 3,068,272 of record JAJPCS010000018.1, read on the forward strand.
GGAACAGAAAACTACTGATTTTTGAGACACAAGACACAACAGCATAAGCAATTGGGAGCAAGGCTACCGTGAAATATGTATGTGATATTGCAAGGTTTTCTTTTCTGCAAATGCTTCTGCAGACAGGCAGCATCTTTAATTGAAAAAAAAGTACTTTCAAGTTGGTGTTTCCCTATCAAATATTACAAGTGATCTGGGAACTTGGTCCTATATTTTAAGCAGGTAATTATTTATTTATGCATATATATTTATATAGAGAGGTTCAATATTTTCAATATTTATAATAGTGCTTTTCCTTTCCTTTTCAGAGGCATTTAAAACTTTTTTTTTTTCTGGTGTAAAAACTGCTTTCAATATGAAGAAAGAATTGACTGGTTTTTTGGTTGATTGGTTGGTTGGGGTTTTTTTTGCTTTTGTTTTTGTTTTTTTCCATAAGGACAAATATTTCTACAGTATCTGAAAATATCTGTAAGCGATGATAGTTCAGACCTTACTATAGAGGTGGGAAAGGTCAAATGGAGAACTGATTTTCTACAGAAATTGATGCCTCCTTAAAGCTGTAAACACTGAGCTAAAAAACTTGACTTCCTGAGGTGAAATAAGTCACTTCCAGCAGTTGCTAAGATATCATTAATAGTCATACGTGCAATAAATAACAACATCCGAATTAGCTCCTGAGAGATATATGGCTGCAAATTGCAGCAACAAATCACTGCGTGTATAAGAGAATGATCATTACTCCAGTGTGTACAAAGGCTGTTTTAACAACTGTATTCTTTATGGTGAAGTTCACCCTAATTAGCCTTTCAGATTCCTGAGGGAAATGTCTGCAGAGCATTTGACATTGTGATGTTTGATCTAGCAGGGGGAAGGGAGGTTTTGTTTCTAAACCTAGAAAGCACGGGGCCACAAGCTTAGCTTTCAATTAGGTCACTTCTATTAATGGGTATGGGAAGTAAATAATCCTTTCAGAAAAATAGTTGGGAAGTAAATTAATATTGAATCAGTTTGGTATATGTAAATGTTTTACAAGATGGCTATTAGTGGCAGGACCATCTAATTATTAACTGTATGCAAGCAAGTACACATGTGCATGCAGAAAAAACACTGCTCTACTTCTTTCTTCTGCTATCAATATACCGGTGAAGTTTTTCTTATCGACCTACCCTGTTAACAAGTCTTGGAATTTTGAAGGAAGCTGATGAAATAATGTGGTTGCTCAGGTGTTGTTAGTCCTGATACCAGGAAGGCACATTGAGATTGGTATTGATCCAGAGCCATCCTCCCTTGAAACAAGGATAAAACTTATAGCATAATTTTTTTAACTATGTGACTTTTCGAAAACCAACTAGCAGGGACTTAGGCGTGCCTTAAATCTGGACAAATGAAATAAAAGGGGAATTAGAGGCTTGCTTGAATAAAAGGACTGGTAAGAGATTGCCAATTTACCACCTCATCCTCAACACAGCAGGAGGGTGGAAACCTGGGTGTAGGAGTAAAAGAAACTACTGTGTAAATTGATATTTTATAACTATCTTATATTAGAAAACATGTGTAAAACTAACAAGTGTCTATAATTGATAATATTTGAAGCTACCTGTCTAAAGATCACTTGATTTTTGTACACAGAAGACATGTACTTTGGAGCATGAGCTCCCCGCATGTCTCCAGCTATGGCCAAGCTGTAGTAAATTTGTGTCTTTACCACCAATATCTAGATTTTTTTTAACTCACCCTCTCCAAAGATCCTGGGCTGAAATCAGTCAGGCAGTGAAGATGGTTGTATGCCCTAATGGCTTAATTGTACTTGATTTGTTTCCCAATGGAAATCTGAAAACCAGTGTTGAGGTTGCGAATTTGCATAGATAGACTGAGTGCCCTAAAAGAAAGCAACATATTATTTTGCATATTGCAAAACATGGACAAAGGGACGTATAAAAACTGGTACCTCTCCCACAGATGGTAGATTTCTTCAGGGCTGTCTCTGGCACTAGCACATTCACCAACAAGAGTGAAGACGGTGATGGTCTTAAGGAAGATGCCTGTGCATTACATGACAGCTGTTAGTGCCTTCCTCAGCAAGTAGGATGCCCTGGCTCACAGCTATATTTCCAGCCATCCTGGGAGAGCAGCCAAACAGCAGGCTCAGGAAGATGGGTCAGAACATAAAAGAGGAGCAAAATTCAAGTTTTAAGTTCTTATTTATTTGTTTGTTTGTTTGTTTATTTATATTTTCTGTGGTTTTCCTTAAGAGAGAGAAAGACCTTTCCAACTGGCTCATTGAAATTGCAGCGTGCCTTTTTTTTTTATTGTAGGTTTTATATAGAAAGTAGAAACATTTATGAAGCTGTAGATTCTGTCTCAATTGCAAGTTACTTTGTGGATTTAAGCCTGTATTTAATACCTGGGCATATAGCATCCAGGAAATGGTCTGAGACAGTAGACTACTTGCTCTGATGTTCCAACCATGAAGTCATGTACCTGTGGGCAGTCCTGTGGTGTAAAGGAGAGCACTCTGGACTCTGAGTTCAAGTCTCAGTGGGTACCATCCCCTGTCAGTAAATGCCTCCCTGCCTTCCGATCCCGTCAGATCTCGGATGCTCAGCAGGGTCAGACCAAGCTTGCTTGGCCATGGCAAATGGACCTTAGGACTTAAATGGTGGGGCCAGTTCTGTGCATGCTGTGCCTCACCTAAAAAGTCCACTGAACAGGCTGGAAGGGCTCAGCCACGTGGGGAGAGCCCTTCCCAAGTCTTCGTTCGTGAAGTCTGGACATACATGCATACATGTACCTGGTGTTTGAAATTATCTTTGACTAAATAGACTTAAAACCAAAGAGAAATAGTTTCGTGAGCCATGCACATGTAAAACAGTGCTTTTTAAAGAAGGAATTATTAGATAGGTTTACTGCTTTACTGCCTATTCCTCATTAGTGAATCATATTTGCTAGAGTAAAAAAATTATATGCTTTCACTGCACGCCCTGACAGCTCCAGATCTAGTAAGAGCAGTTTTTGACAATTCTTCCTAATAGGTTGACACCCTAAAATGATGTTAAGAGCTTATGAATCAAGGAAATGCAGTGTAGCCCAGTTTTGCTGCTTGTTTGAAATAAGTCCTTCTTCTGGAGAAAGAGGACTTATGTCATGGAAAATATTTATTGCATTGTAAGTTTGGTTACTATTCTAAATCATTCTCATGGTCAAATTGACCAGATTCCCACTTCCGACTCCTCCCTCCAGACCTCATCAGGTTTTATATTTGTTTATTTTTTATAAGTAGCCGATGTAAACTTTGAAAAACTGGGATGGGAATTGTACTTTAATATTTCAATGTCATACAGTTACTTAAAACAGTATGTGTTAAATGCCATAGCATATACAAATATGGTTCTTGTGCCTCTATTTTTATTGAAGGTAGAAACACTTTTGAAATTTAGGGAAGGTGTATCTATTAGAAGAAAACTATGATGTAATTTAAATGTAACCATTGGCATCTTTTGCATAACAATCAGTGACTCATTAATAGGTCTTTTCCCCCCTTCCTCCTCCTCCACTGTATTATGAAGTGACACGGAAATGTAGATTAAGTTCATCATTGGCTGCTCTGGAGATGTAGTCATGATCATATCTTTAGTATAGTTTTCTGCAATACACAATTGTATTTACCCAGTGGAAATGTGATCACTTCTAAATTAATAAGTCTACTCCAGTGTAAAGCATAAATCTTGCTGCTGGAGAGGGAGTTGTAGGTAGGCTTGAGAGAGTATGTGAGCTAGAATTTGCTCCTGAGAGGCTGGGCTTGTGAACTTCTGCATCAACAAGCACTTCAGCTTGCACATAAGTTCCTTTGAAGCCAGCCAGACTCAACACATACTAAAGTGCTTGCTAAATAAAGGTGGGAACTAGTATGTTTAGCTTTTAGCACATGCTCTAGCAGTCTTCTCTAAGCCAGGACTCGAGTCCCTTAAAAAGGAAAAAAAATTATACACACATGCACTGGCACGACAAGTTAGTCAGCTTATGAAGATTAAGTTTTTCCACAACAGAATCAGCAGGAATTAATATTAAACACAGTCATGTCAATAATGCATGGTGTGAGGCTGTAAGCCAAGCAGAGAAAATGTTTTGTGCTCACCAGTCTGCTCAGACAAGAAAATGGAGCTCCCCAATTCCAAAGCAAAGATAGAGGCTAGAGAATGAAACTGATAAATCAAAACGGATAACAATAAAAGTCCAGATGCTTTCTGTAGCACATAAGTATACATGAAACTGGAAAACATGTTGATAATTTAAAAAAAAAAAAGTTTTTTATTCTTTTTCCTTGACTTGGTTCTTTTTAGGAATCACTATTTGTCAAGGTGTGCAAAGAAAACCTGAGAGTGTTTTTGCTAGATCATGATCCTCTGTAAAATGTCCTTGTTTGTCCTTTTCCTTGGTCTTTTATGTATCAGCAATTATTGACCTCAACCTTCATTTCTGATGAGCTGTATAAAGCATTAATAAATGATGAGCAAAAAAAATGTTGTGGCGCATGATAAGATCACCCATATTACAAATAAAATGTTCACTTCTGAGATTGCCAGCTATTTTTACATTCAGCACTCAAAGTGTTTAAACACAGTAGTGCTTTAAATGACATATACATGAAAATCCATTAACAACTGGGACTTTGTTGGAAATGGGTGAGAGTGTTGGGTTTTTTACCCAGGACTGTTAAAACACAAGTGAAGAAAATGTGGAGATTTCTTTAGTGAAGACTATAAACATAGATGCTATGCTCTGTTTTTACATGGAGTATTTGAGACAATAAAGTCAAAGTGAGAACTGACTTTCATATTTTAGTAAAAGTAGCCCAGGGGAGGGAAAGAAAAGATTTTACAGAATATTCCCTTCTTGAGATGAAAATCTTGCTTGTACTTATTCCTGGTGTCATGTGTCTTCTTTTTTTTTTTCCTAGCATCTCTGTAAGAAATGCACCATTTCCAGAAGTGCAAAATCACAGACCCACAGTGGCTGACCTTTTTCAAGACCAACAATGTCTTGCTGCAAAATGTGTGTCACAGAGAAAATCATTAGACTGTCAGCAAGGCTATGTCCTGCAAAAATCTGCAGGCTTTGTACTGTGGTGAGTCTTATAGGATCTGCATAGAGGCAAATAATACTTGCATTGCATTTGTTTTTTTCTTTAGAGATCTGAAAGTTTGGTTTGTTTATCGTGTCTCATCTGACCTCTCTCCACAGCTCAGTCTATGTTTGTTTACAACAAAAGTGATGCATGACTTTATTTACTTTATGACACTAGCAGTGGCCAAGCCAGGGTGCTTTGGCTACCAGACTACAGAGGAACCAGGAGTATATGTCCCTACTGGGATTCACATGCACAGACAGTTGTGACGGTCCCTGGACATCCAGGTACATGTTGTTATGGTTTTGTGAGGTGAAGCCCATCTTCCTCCCCAGAATCATTCATTTGCTTCATGTGTCGCTTCTTTGACTTTTCTGGTAAGGCAAGCCTGCCAAGGTACACCTCACTTCTCTGCTTGTAAGGCAAGCCTGCCAATGTACACCTTCCTCCTTAACCCATGACCTCCAGCTTAAGAAAGAGACAGACAGCAGTCATGAAACAAAAGGAGCTTTTCTTCCCCCATCATGAAGACACCACATATACACTCTGGTCAGAGTTACCTGAGGGAAAGGATTCTTAACTCTGTCCTTTCTCACTAGGAGGGGGAGATAATGCTTAGATCCACAGATGCTTCTCCATGCTCTTTGCCTGTCTCTTGCTGCTGGAGTCAGAGGGACACAGGCAGGAGGAGTCTTCTTCACAGCAGAGATGGAAGCAGGGGAATTAGGCAGGTCTATGAATTTATAACACTCTGCTATTGCCAGGCAGTGCCTGAAATTCTTCAAAGTGGAGCAGTCTGGGATGTTTACTCAGTGAGCATTTTGTGGGAACTTTTCTATGAGATAATATTATTTAGGTGAATAATTCAAGTATATTTTTTGTTTGTTTAGTTTTGTGGGTTTTGTTTGTCTGGTTTTTAAATCTTTTTAAAATTTTGTTCAGAAATGAAGTGAGCCTTTCTTAAAAACAGTGAGGGATACAGTGGATCTGGTTGTTTAAAAATGGATCTCTGCATCTGGGACCAATTGCAGACTCCAAGTCCGGCTATGTTCTGCAGCTGAGCCAATGCTTCATGCCAGACTGAGGCACAGGTCATCCCCTCTGTAATGATTTGGTCCATGGCTTCCCCAGTAACCATTGTATCTAAGGAAGTTACAAGTATTCCACACGTCTTCCACCTAGCAGGGGCCAGGGAGTGGTTTAGTCTCGTCCTGGGCTGGAGAGCTCGTGGGTGGTGGTTGCAGCCCGATCCCTCCGGTTGTTGGTGGTTCTCCTGTCCTGGGTGAGATTGTTTCATGCCTGTTCCCCTTCTTTGAGGTTTTTAATTATGTCTGTGTGATTCATTTGGTTTTTTCTAGTTTGGGTTTGCTTGTTCCTAATTTCTGGTTAATCAGTTCCCCCTTTTCCCCTTTCTCCCTCTCCCCTGGGGGTGGGATCCTATGTACTGTGTATACAGTGTGATTGTGACTATTAGGAAATATAATTTATTCTTTTTATTCAGTTCAGTTTCTTTTGATGGCGTTTCTTTTCAGTTTTTTTTCCTTGCCTTTGCTGGGAAGTTCTGGGAGGGGGAAGGGGGGCCAGTCCAGGGTTGGTAACAGCTAAACCAAACCTGCGACACCCTCCACTGGTCCAAGCTACTCAAAAATGCTCCAACACATATCTCAGAGAGCAAGGGTGCATTTCATCCCTTGAAGGATGAGTAAAGGACTGGGATCTGGCAGAGAGTCATGCTCAGAGGAGAAGTTAAACACAGACATACACCCTGAAAATCCATATGATTTCATCATGGATATTTGCTGCCCAAAGTCACTACATTGTTGCTGGTTAAATTTGTGTGAATCAGTCTTTTCCTGAAATCACAGATTGCTCTGAAGTCTTTTATGTGGGCAATATGAGCAAGACTGTAGTTAACAAAATTAAAAAAAAAAAAATTAATGCAAACTAAGTTTAGGCACCTAAATCCATATATAAGGTTCCTAAAAATAAGTCTGAATCTCAGGAGGTCATAATTATTTTAAAATGAAGCTAGTAATTTGGATAGCTAGACGTAAATTGAGGTGTCTGAGTTTAGCTGGTTGGGAAGCAACACTTTTGACTTAAAACCAAGCTTTCTCACCTTTGGAGAATACATCCTTGCTGGAATTGCTAGAAATTTGAATGTACAGTATTTTACAGACATGTTCTGTTCTTAATTATTCCACAAAGAAACAATGATTAAAAAAATATCTGTGAGGTTTTTTTAAAGTAGAAGATAATTAATGTAAATCAGTCCATAGAAACAATACAGGCTTATTTTCACATTTGTTTGGGATCAAGCTGCTTCCTCAAAGTACTTCCACATGTATGCTAAGTAGTTTTATAACAAAACTAACCATCCCATAATGAAAAGTGAAGACAAAATTCTTATGAACTTTGCCTTATTCAATCAGCATTTATGTCCCTGTTCCGGGCCAGCCAGGTCCCCTTTGCGGTTAGCTCCTGCTGAGCACTGTATACTCCTGTTGCTCAGCACTTGACCAAGCCAGGAGGCCTCTGGGTGCTTGGGAACGGATAAGAAATATTCTCTTGGAGCGGGTTGGTTGTGTGCAGAAGGTTGTATGCATTCCTCCAGCACACTGTCAAGACACTGACCTTTGTTTCATGGTCCCAGATGAGCCAGAGCCAGAGTTGTAGTAGATTTACTATTTACCCTCCTGTAAGGGTAGTGGTATGAATTGTTCTGGCTATTGCTTTTTCTTTTTTTATAGTGTCAAAAGCAAATAGTTTGATTTCCATGCAAACAAACTAGGCATCATTAGAATGTTGATATGATTATTGTTAAAAGGAAATTGCAAAAATCACATATTTTACTTATTTTTGCAGTTTCTACTCCATTCATGCTCCTGGCACCTGGTTCTGTGTGGGGTGATGGCTCTCTGTGTCAGCTGTGATATGTATATGTACTTACAAACACGTGAAAGCCTAACCTTCCATTTTTGCTGGATTACTTTGCATATATCACAAAAGAAACCTGATGCAATGTCATTCTAATATCTTGACTGTATATCTGAGTCTAAGGATGAAGCCAAGCAAGAATTTGATGGCAAGGCATTAGCAGAGCTAGACTAGCCTGGTGTTGCCTATTCTGCTTGCAGCAGCAGACGAGACACAGCAGTAGTCTTGCTCCCTCTTCCTGCCCAGGTTTGCTCTGCCAATGAAACAACTTATCCCCTGTACCGTAAACTGGATCTCTAAAACGACTTATGTTAAAGATAGCCTCTTTTCTGGCGGGGTAATGAAAGGGAACTTTCTACTCAGCCTTCCCCAGGAAGTCAGCACATAAACTGATGAAACCCTTGGAAAGATGAGAAGCTCTCACAATCCGGTCTGATCTCATGGTCATGCCTATAAGTGCATTTTTCCTTTTGCTCTTTGTCATCCTCCAAATTTATTGTTCCTTAATAACCTGAGCATCCATTTGATATTTTGCAAACAAAGATTTTCTTTAACAGAAACCAGAACCTGGGGTCAACTGCTGGGTGTGTAGGTGTCATCTACAGCTGGGTGACATACCTACCAGCAGGTAAGAGAGCTAGTCTCATTTCTATAATGTAATTTCTGCTTTCTCAGAGGTTACTGTTGTTCTTTTATAGACACTACATTATTTAAAGGGCCAAAGTAATGCTTTGCTACAGTTTTCTCAGAGACAGGATAAGCAAATGGACTATGGAAAAGAGACTATAATGCAGGGGGTTTTTCATACTCTTTTGTATGTCACAGTCCTTGGCTGCAAATTTAAGCTCGTATCTGAGACCTGCAACTGCATTCCACCCAAATGTGTCTGATTTGTGTGTCCAGCATGAGAGACCGTAGTCCTGTTTGGATATTTTGACAAAGGTCAGTAATTATTAAAGATCTGGTTCCAAAATTGCAAGGTACACCAACCATATTTTGGATGCAGATCAGGGTATGTGACTTCTTTTCAGAGAGAAAAATGATTCTGCCTTATCAGACATCTGTCGATACTGCTATTTCTGAACTTTCAGTGGATGCTGTGTCACAGCTACTTTGTTTTTTGTTATCAAAGCAAATTTTTCTGCAGCTCGTCAGCTGTCTCTCTACTTTTGGTGGCTGATAGACTTTGCTGTCAGTGATTGGCTGGACATGTGTTATTTCCAGCAGCAAAGCTTTCAACCATAAGCACCACAAGCTTCTGCACAAGCTACTATGCTCTTTCAGAGGTACATAGTTACAGTCTTAGCATCTCACATAGACCTGTCCCTAAAGGTGGTTACATCTTACCAAAGACAAAATTGGTACCAAATACTAACAATTGCAGACATAAATGGAAGATGTTCTCTGGTTTACTTTTGCTAGTTTAACTCTGAAGAGAGTCCCAGGCAAAAGGTATCATAACAGCATACGTAGCTCCTTGAGATTTGGTTCGCAATTAATCCAATGCACATCCAATTCATGCAGCTTCTCAGATACAAAAGCAAGGCAATTTATTAAAAGAATACATAGCTGAGAAAAGTGCAACATGATGAAAACTATGCCTTAACATCCATTTGTTTTTGGGTGATAAGAGATTATAGACATGAAGACTAAATAAAATTTTTAATCACAGTAACTCCGCCTGCAGAAAATTTTACAGAGGACTCGTGAAAGGGTCTGGGTGAGATGGAGCAGATTTTCCAATAGCAGCCTTCACTGTGCTGTGCTTTGTTTTGGAAGCTGGAAAGGTATTGATAACACACTACTGTTTAGGATACTGTTGAGCAGTGCTGCCACAACATCAGCACTGTCACCCAATATACCCTCCATCAAGGGACAGGGGGCAGGCACGATCCTGGGATGGGACACAAGTAAGCTGGCCAACCCAAATTAACCAAAGGGATATTCCATATCATGTGACATCAGCTCAGATATAAAAGCTAAGGGAAGGAGGAGGGAAGTGAAGCATTTGTTATTTACAATGTTTACCTTTCAAAATGACCACTAAGTGTGCTGAAGCCTTGCTTCCCAGGAAGTGGCCAAACATTGCTTGTCTCCCTCTTACTTTCTCTCCCTTGCTCAGCTGTGAAGGGGAGTGGTAGAGCATCTTGATAGGTGCCTGATGTCCAGCCAAGGTCAGCCCACCACAAAGGCAAAGGGCAAACCTTTTGAGGCTACAACAGACACCAGCATGGTGTCAGTGGTGGGTGCAGGGTCATGTTTAAACAATACACTTACCTGTTCACTGCATAGCAAATAATGTTCCAGCAAGTAAAATTATGTTTTTAACTGCACATACTTCTATATGAAATCTGTTCTTTTTCTGAAATAAGATGAACTTTTTCTTGTGTACCTTGAGCTAATTCCAAAGCAACATAAATCAGGGCAGATGCAACATAAATCCAAAGAAGGTTTAGGGACAGGGGTACACAGCTGCAACCTGTTTGTGTGAAGCTATGTAGATGTGCTTTTTCAAGCTGTGGGGTTAGAGAAGGAGGGCAGAAACCATTAACAGCCCCTACCAAATTTGAGCTTGTTGTCTGAAACAGGAAAGACCTCTGCACAAGAGTAGGAGCATTCCTTAGGCTTCTGTGTGTAACCTAACACAGTTATGTAATTTTGAATCTTTTATACTACAAGAGTACAACTTCCATCTATAAGTACCTCTCAGGAATGAAAATTTCCTCTCAGCTTCCTTCTGGTAAAACATCCATCTTCTACAGGAAAGATGAAATTATCTCTTCTGCTGGATCAACATAACAAAAATGGGTGAAAGATTTACTTAATTCTGCACAGACAGAACTTCACCTGAAATAAACAAATTTAAAAAAAAAAAAGAAAAAGAAAAAAGAGAAAAGACTACTTCATGCTTTCGTTTTTGTTTTGTTTCTTGGGTTTTGGGGGGGGAGGGATTTGTTTGTTTTTTAGGACAGGAAATTTAGTGATTTACTCAAAGTGTAGCATTTTCTAAGATGTCTGAGAGGGACTTTTTTTTAATAATTAAATCATCAGTGCAGAGATTGATGTGATTTCATAGACAGCAGGAGTCCCATCACAGTTTAGAATAGTTTTGAATCTTCTACTCGGTATCAGAAACATCTGGATTAGGGTGGACTCAGCCTTGGAGGAGATCAGCCAGCAAGGTCGTAAGGGTGCATTTCAGAGTGGTGCCTAGTGATTCAGGCACATTACTCTCATTACTTTAAATCACTGAATCACTAGGCACCTCTTTAAAATATTATCCCTAGAGTCCCTTTCTTACGGAGCCTCATAGAGCATTTACATGGAACAAGGTTGAAACCCCTGTATAGTAAATATTTACCTTAGCTCACTCTTAAAATAATTTTCTTTGCACTATTGCACTGATTAATTTATTGAAAAGTCTTGTGTAGCTGTTTTGCACCTTGCCGCTTATACTTAAATTTGTCATCTAAGCTTCAAATAAGACTTCAAAAGAAATGTGGAGTTACATATTTTGTTTCCCTTTATTCAAGAATGTACATCTCTGAGATTTCAGCTGTATGTCAGTGTTACTAACAAGCTAGTGGATACTATCTTTCTGAGTAGAACTAAGGGAGCAGATAAGAAAGTATGACTATTTAAATTTAATAACAATTTAAATTCTTTTTCTGTGCTTAATAATTAGAAAACCTAAACCCAAATCGTCCATTTCAATGTAAACTCTATCCACTTTAAACCAGTAATGCATTTAACTGCTTGACACATCAGCTGGATCAATTAAATTATGTTGCAGTAGAGATATGTAAAGAAGCAATGACAGGTGGGACAAACCTACCAAAAATAGTTTGAAATGGTGGAGGGGGAAAAGCATTTTCAAATGTCAAGACATCTGCATCAACCTCACCATTGTGAAATACAGTTTCAAGTTTATACATGCTTGCTATTCAACCACCATTTCTTGTCTTTAGTGTACTCCTTCAGAATCTCCTTGAACCAAGAGATGTGTGTTTGTAGATGTGAATATGCATATACATATATGAGTACATGGAGGGACCAAACTCTAGCTTCTCTTGTGTCATCAGAATACTGAGGCGATGTCCTGCATGTCCAGTGCTAGGACCTTGTACCTAACTTACAGGGAAGCATATGGAAGGGGGATGATCCCACACTGCTGTTGAGGAAGAGCTGAAAGCCAGGATTTTTTCTCAGTACTTTATTAGTATAGCAACCATTCACTTTTTTGGAACTCGCCTCTTGCTTTTCTGTTACAGCAAGGCTGAGAAACCCACTCCCACTTAGTTGTTGAGATATTTGTAAGGAACAGAACCCACTCAAGATACATTAGAGTGCAAAGTCATTGAGGGTTAGCCCTGGATACTGCTGCTGTATCACAGAATCATAGAATCACTGCATCATTAATGTTGCAAAATACCTTTAAAATCATGGAGTTCAACTATTAACCCAACCCCACCATGTTCACCACTAAACTATGTCACCAAGTGCCACATCCATACATTTCTTGAGCAGTCCACTACTTCCCTGGGCAGCTTTTTCCTGTGCCAGACCACCCTTTCAGGGAAAGCATTTTTCCTTATACCTAATCTAAATCTCCTCTGACACAACTTGAGGTGATTTTCTCTGGGTCTGTTACCTGTTACCTGAGTGAAGATACTGACCTCTACCTCAGAAAACAAATCAGGCTCACAAAAGCCACACAAGAGTCTTACCATTTAGCTCTTGAAAAAGATAAATGATAAGACTTGGAGGTGGTGTTGGATGTCTGATGTTGATGCAGCATATAAAGTAGGCAACACCCAGACAGGAAGAGCTGCTGAGGGTCCTGCTGAGGAAGAATCAGAAGGTGCAAACAGTAAGGAAACCTTCCTGCTAAGTAATTGGGTGATTGGTAAAATACGTGTCTAAGTGCTTAAAATAAATTTCTTCTTCCTTCAGGTTCTGACTAACCGTTCTTGTCCAATTCTTTGCTTGTTTCAGAGCCATGAAAGAATATGTCTACTAGAAAGCTGGGTGTCTAGCTGCTTCAAGATGAACAACTTGAAATATCTAGGACAAAATTATTGAACTCTAATACTGAATTAATTTTTCCAGGAGATGGGGGTGATCCAAGTTGGATTTTCCATGCTCAGCATTAAACATTATAGTTTCCTTTTCAATGTGGAACCTATTTTTGAATAACATGATTTATCCTACCTTGTGAATCACAGGGTTCTGAGGAGACTCCTCGCCCTTGTGGAATTAAAAAGTAATTATTCCATTCCTCTAATGGGACTGGAAGAGACAAATCTGGTAATTCATTTCCTATACTCTTCACCATTTTCCTCTTCAGAGGCAAGGGCAGAGCAACTTCTCTTTCCTCTCTGTGAAAGGCTCCACCTCAAACTAACAACCATTCAGTAGCTACAACCTCCTGAAGATACAGTCCCCAGGGGACTTCCATCTTTGCAGGAAGCTCTGATTAAAACACTAGATATGACACATCCTCTGCATTAGTTTTCCCAAAGAATCAAATTCAGCATCCATCAAACTTAAAAATATTAATTCTGGAGCCATACATGTCTATATACTCTGTAAGTTTTTATTGATTGCTTATACAGAATCAAAATAAAACAAGAATTATATCAGAAAGAGCCAAGGGATGTTACCCATAATTGTCCAAACCTTAAACCAACCAACCAACCAACCAACCAAACAAACAAATAAAAGACAAAAAAACAAGTAACCAAAGAAACAAAACAAAATGATTTTGCTCAAGACATAAGACGAGAAATTGAATAAGCCTTTAAGGAATTTTAAATGACTGGAAAGGTTCCTGTCTACACGATATAAGAAAATTATTACTTCTCTGCAGTGCAAGTTATGTATTTAGTGGTTTCTCTACACAGAAAATATAGTCCATTAATCATGTCATAATACCTCATTTAGTTCAGGTCTTTATGTCTAGCAAGCCATTTAGTTTAAACTAAAGATCTGTGAGGGTTTTTATTTTTTTTTAATGTTTGAGAGAATGTTGTGTTTCAATGTCAGAAAAATCTGAGATAACTTTTTTGTAAAAAACTTCACCTTGAATTAAAGAAAACTTACAAATTTTTTTTTGTTTCCCAAATTGAAATCCATAGTATTCCCTTTAAAAATAGGAAAGAGTAGAAACCATTTGGTGTCTTTGAAAGGGAATATGTTTCTTAGTCTTGCTAGCCCCAATGTTTTCCCATAGGCTGGGCTCATAAGGCACTAAAGAGCCTGGGATCTGGGAGGCACTGGAAAATTGGTGAATGTCCTTGGGTCTGAGGAGTCAGAACTTCAGAGCTCCCTTTCAGGTAGCCTGTTAGGAAGTGCATAAAAGCTATCAGTCTTCAAGGTCTAGGGGTTTGTGGGTTGAAAGGAGTCCAGAATCTATGAACTTTTAGGATTACATAATTCAATTAAATGTATCACTGAGAAGTGAGCTCACTGTGTTGGTAGGGAATCCAGGAGGAGGATGTGCATAGTCTCCATAAGTACAAGTCTAGTAAGATCAGGAGGCTGAGTAGGTCTACTGAAACCAAAGAAAATTTCAGTACATCTGTAGATAAGGTGTAAATATATAATGAATTAATTTTGGTGGCAGATATGCCTATTCGTCAGAGCAATGAAGATCTGAAAGAGACTTCTATGAAGTTTCAGCATCCTGATTTTACATATTTAATGAGGCTCTGCTATGGCAGCAGGGGATGGACTTTAACCGCAATGAACTTGTTGAACTTTTGCATCCTATGTTCAACAGACTTCCTCAGTTTCTCTAAGCTAGCTTTTTTCTGCAATGATGCCATCAGATTTCCAAGTTTCTCTACTTACATGCCAACAGTGGAGATAAACCTACAGGGTTCTGCCAGCAGTTGTTAGAGGGGATTCAGTAGAGAGGCCCGTCTTCTCCGTCATAGAAGGAGAATTCCATTTCAGAGTTAGGCAACTTGATGAAATATTTCTGTTAGGATAGCTGTCTTTAAAAAGGCTTCTACATATAGTCAGGGGGAATTTTGTAGGACTTGAGGTCTGAATTTCATTACAAGTAAGTAAGAAGGGGGCAGATTTTACAAAATTCTCCTTCAAAAAGGGCAAAATTTAGCTGTTCCAAAAGTTTCACCAACATGACCTCTCTGCACAAACAGCGGGTGTTACAGTCCTGGGGACATGATGAAGAGCACTGTTATGCTTTTTGTTTCATGTGTTTTAGTTTGCTTCAATTGGAAATAGGTGTAAGAAGGGGAAAGAAAGGGTGGAGTCATCCTAACTTGGATTTAAATCAATGGCTTGGAAAAAACTCCACAAAGCCCCTCAGCTTACATGAATCCAATGGGATATTTGCACTCATTTTAGGAAGCCATGGATTTCTCCATAATATTTGTAAAATTGTGGTGTACTAAATTAGTTCCCTGCTGTGGAAATTTGAGTAACAATTGTTGTACCTTGAGCCTTTCTTTCAAAATATCACATCAGCAGCAATAGGTTTTGAAGGAGAGTAAGATCCTTATTGATGATTTCTTACTGGCAAGGACATGTGTCAGCAACAAAATATATCTTATTTAGTCATGATAACACCTGGAGTTTCTTGACATCTGTTTAGGATTTCTAAGATGTCAAAGTCTCTCCTTTTGTGAACATAGCAAAAATAATCTGAAATTAGGAGCTTTAAAAAAACCCAAACAACTCCAAAACCAAAAACAACAAACCAAAACAAAACCACAACAAAATATCCCAAACCTGCTTTAATGGCAATTTTCTTTTTCTGAAAGTGTTATGCTCTGTCTTAAATTAATTGATATGATATTTTTTGCAAGACCACTCCGTTTTTCTAAAAATGAGGTGCCTCAGAGGATTCAGGAGCTTAAAAAGTTAACAATGAAAGAGTTGAGAGACTGGCTCTCTAAGTCTTTGACATTAATCATGTTAACAAATGTTTGCTTGTACTTGGACTAGACCAAATTCTTGTCTGTAGTGTGTACAGCTGGGATAAATGGGAAGGGTAGTGGTAGATTTGATAAATCCACTGGTTGTTTAGCTGAAAACAACCTCAGAGTTCTTCCTCAGAGGCACCTAATGGTGTTCATCTATCAGAGTACAACTGGTCATTTTTTTTTCCTTACTAATTATCTTCTTGGTGATTTTCTTAGTGAAGGATGTTGTTTTCTCTGTGTTGAAACATTTTAAAAAGAGTCAATTTGAATGAAATTTAGGACAAAAGAAAACTGAAAAACAGATTTGTGATAACAAATTGTTATGCTTCAGCAATGGCAAACTGAATATTTTGATTTTTTATTTTAAACTGATTTTGTTAAACATTCATTTAAATAAAATGTTTGATATGTGCTGAAACAATGAAAGTTACAATGAAATGTTAAAACAAAACAAAACAAAATCTTTATTTACCCCAAGTACTTTTTAAAATGAGTATTTCAGAAAGGTCTCTTGGAAATCTTGGTGGTTAGGCTGGTGTGATTAGGACTCATTTCTGAAACCAATGGTGCACAGAAGAATGATGTACATGATGTTTTGTTCCCACTTAAAGCACAGGTAAGATGACATGGTCAATGTCGGCAGTAACCCTGCACGAATTAAAAAGCTGCACAGATCAGTAACCCTCCATGAAGCTGCAGAGTGGCTGTAACTGTGACATATAACATGGCATCCTCCACCACTGCTTGAGGAAGAGCTTCTGTGTTGCTATACTCTGTCTCTTATGTTGTCTGTTTCAGGAGCAATAGATCAGATCCTCCCACTGTCATCTCTTCTGTATTTGACATCTCTGTCTCTTTGACATTCCCAAGGAACAGCTCTGTCCTGTCTTGGCTTCTCATCTGGGAGGAGATAAATCCAGGGCTTTGATCCTGAGGAGCAGCATGTCAACTCAGGAATCACATCTTACATTTTCTATCGTGGTCAAGCAGCTGTTCTTCTACCTTTATCACACACCCAGAATTTTTGCCTTTGGATTTAAGAAAGATGCTTCAACTGTGTTGCTACTGTATCATTTGTGTCTTTCAGGAAAAAAAAATTGCTTAGTACTGGATTTACTGTATTTTTAGACTCAAAAGCTTTTGAAATAATTGTTTTATTCACAAAACAGCAATGCTAGTATGACTTGACTTTTCAACTCATTTATTGTTTTAGTCCTTAATTATTGGATGGCTCTTACTTCTTGTTCAAATGATAACTCCAATGTTGATTTCCTGCTATTAGAGAAAGCTGGTGGAAAAGATACATTTATCTTACCACTGTCCTAGTGTTTAGTATTTTCCCTGCCACTTATATTTAGCTTGTGGTCTTTGGCATATTGATTATGCCAAACATCACATATTCATACAAATATACTGCTACATATATGTTAGAAAATACAAGAAGCCTCTCTGTAGAAGAAGACTGCACCCAGTGTGCCTATTTTCAGTGAATGGAGAAGTCTAAACTGACTTCTCGATGTTCTGATACCCTGAATATAACCGGAATGTGAGATAAATATCTCCTTCAGTGTCCTTCTGGTATATATTTATGAGTGGTCCCAGCCCTTTGCTGAGTCTCACAGATGTTTCAATGTCCAAGTTCTCCTCATCTTCACTTCTTCAGAAAGCCTCACTCCCCAGTTTGCTGCTGCTCTCTCTTAATCAATGTGAGAGGAAAGGTACATCTGTTTAGGGGAAGAGAGCTCATAGTTTTGCTGTATTTCTTTGGAAAGGCATTAAAATGTCATAGCTGTATATGTATATTACATACCCTCACATGATATATCAGGTATTTAATGACTTATTTTGCAGAATAATAGGATTGTTGGCAACATAGAGTAGAAGGACCGTTTGTAAAAGTGCCATATGTTATATGTATGCACCTGGAAAGCCTGAGGAAGCTCTCTGCTGCAGTTTTCACTTTCTTAAATATGGGCAGTGCCACCCTGACACCCAATCCCATCAGATCTCGGATGCTAAGCAGGGTCAGCCCCGGTTAGTACTTGGATGGGAGACCTCCTGGGAATACCAGGTGCTGTACGTTCTAGTCCTGAGGACTTCACTGTCACCGTCCAAGTTCACTTGGCCGTGGCAGATGAACCTTAGGAGTTAAAGGGTGGGGCCAGTTCTGCTCTCACTGTGCCTCCCCTAAAAAAATCCACTGTGCAGGCTGGAAGGGCACACCCACATGGGTAGAGCCCTTCCCAAATCTTCGTTCAGAAAGTCTAACCATATAATACAATTGCTACACAGTGTTACACTGTGAATTAATGTGGTTTGGGGGTTTTTTGGTTTGTTTTTTTTTTTTTTTTGGTTTGGTTTTGTTTTTTGTTGTTTTTTTTTTGTTTTGTTTTTTGTTTTTTTTTTATTGTGTGTCTATATATTTAGAGTTTTTGTTGTTTTTTGTTTTTTTCACCCTGTAAATTGAAGGTACTGTTTTGGCTTTTTGCAAATATTTTAATACAGAATCTTGTCTTTGAGTCATAACAGCCTTTAGTCCCAAAACTACTTAGACATCATGATGAAAAGCACTTTTGATGCAAAATTTTTAAGATAATGCAGTCTACAATTCTTTCCAGAGGATGAACTCGTATTTCCTGTTTCACAACACTGTGGGTTGAAAATTGCCATCTAGAGAGAGAGATTTATGTTGCTATTAGATGTTTTAGTTTTTAGTGACTTAATGGCATTTTTTTTTCTTTAGGAAGGCACTTTATTGTTTTCTCTTCCATTTTCCATAAATGTGTGTAGAGGTACTGAAAAGAGAAAATAAAATCAAGGTATTTAGCGCACGATTGGCTTGGTGATTTTTATTTTTATTTTGGTAGTGGTGGTGGGGGTTGTTGTTTTGTTGGGTTTTTTTTTAATTGACATTGATAGCTCCTTCTTTATCTCTTCTGTTTTTATTTACATAACTACTGAAAAATTGCATAAGGAATATTCTTTGCTCAAAAGTAAATATTCTGGTTTTCAAAATATTAAAAGAGTAGCATACAGAGAAAACGTCTTCCTTTTCTTGAGCTCTAAACTCAACTGCCATCAGGACAGAGTGTAGCCAAAAATAAATATGGATTTCTCTTTCCTTAAAAGCTTATATATTTTACCAAATTATCTTTAAATATAAGTTGCTTAAATGTCTCTCTCCATCATCTTTGCGTTTTTACAATATTTTATGTAAAGAAGAAAAAGGTGGAATTTTTTAACAATAATTTCCATGAAATTCACAAATTTTGGTCTGTCCTTATACACCACTAACATGTGTGGGATTTATACTGTCAGAGAGAGCCTATGCAGCCAGAGGAAGCCACATCTACAGCTCAGGACTATCAAATAAAATCTGCTGGTAAAATGAGTAAAAAGACAATAATGCTAAAATGCATAAACTACACACTTTATACTGAGTTGTAAAAGAATAAATACAGTGCTTGCATATTCATTGGACATGTCAAATTTTTCGGTTTACTCATGTCACTTGAGAGATCAAATTTCACTTGGGAGGTCTTAATATAATGAGAAAGGAGATTACACTCTGTGGATCGCCACATGTCACTGCAGCACTTTGAATACAGCAGATATTTCTGACTGACATTAGTTTTGCAATTAATGACACAAAGGAGGATACACAAGTGCAATGTCTGCAAGGAAAGATGCTGCAATTTTTCTGAATTTTGGTGGATGCAGAAGAGGTGTGTGTGTGAGCGCCGTTTGAGGTTTTTCTTTAATTGTCAAATCACACCAAGCTAAACAGCCACAATCCTATTCTGACAGTGCCCCACCAGGAGCTTTGTCCGGCCCTGAATCTGTCAAAGAAGTCACCAGTTTAGTTGGACTGCTCCAGACACCTCTCTTCTCCTTTTTCAATTTTATGTGCCTGGTGTGATTAATATTCCAGACAGCAACTCATGAAATCTTTTTTGCTGCTTTTTTGTGCCTCATGAATGACATGTCTTCAAGGGTGATTTTCCTATTGGCAAGTTGAGGATGTGGCACACCATGTATCACCTTCAGAAACAAGCAATATAAGTACTGTAATGAGGTGGGTCTTTGCAGATCCTGTAATTGGTGACAAGGCATGGCAGCTTCGTATCAGACAGAGATGTATAACACAGGGCTGATTAATGAGGATGGAACATCACAGTCGAGAGTCTTCCAGTCACTACCAGACAGAAAAATGTCATATATTCTGCATGTTGTTACTATGCCCAGAGCCTCCAATTTGCATCACGAAACCTTTAGGTAGGCCAATGCAAACTAGTCCAGGATGGGATCCTGCTTCCTCTTAGATGGATTATCAGCGCTGTTGCCTGCAATCCATCATTCTTGATCCCAGCTCTCATGGACAGCAGCAACAATCATCTCAACTTACAGATCTGCTCACTTTAATTGCATTAGCTTAGTAATCCTCCTTGTATTGAAGTCAACTTGTAAAGATATATAATATTTTCAGTTATGAGGACATAGAAATCGGCTATGGTAAGATTTGATTATAGGTCAGGAAATAAGATTTTCATCACATTAACAAATCTTCATAGAAATACATGTGGAACAAACAATGAAATAAAATTATTAATGAGGAATTCTGCAAAGACACCAGCAAAGCAATAAGGAATCTGACTGAAAACTGGTTGCATAAGTTGTATTCTTTGGAAGAAGAGCTTTGATAATTTATTGTTATTTTTCTTGGATTTGTGCATTCTGAATTTGTCATTTGTGTGATTTTTAATATTCCTTGGAAAAACACACTCCTTTTTAAATCAAACCCCACATTAAAATTAATAGAGAATTTTAATTGAACAGATTTTTCCTTTTTTTAAATAATCCTAGATAACTGTTGAAATAATGCATTTGGTCATATCTTCTTCCTCTCTCCACCTCCTGCCCCCACTCACTGTGGGACATTTTACGGAGAAGTATTTCATGTAAAGGGTGGGAAGGGCACCCTAAGTATGCTAACACTATAAGATATATTGCATTCCACTTCTAGAAATCCTCCTCCACACATACCACCTGTCATAAAGTTACATGGAAACTCTATTAGCATCATGAGGTTTTATAAGAAAAAAATGGCAAAAGAAAGAAAATCTGATTCCAAAACCATCTTTTGGTGTCAGTCATGAAAATCTTTGTTAAACATCTGTCACTCCCTCAGCATAAACATTTCCAGAGAGCGTTTTGCAAGTGTATATCCAGAGTGTTGTCAGTTATATTTAAAACTTAAGTTTTGATTGGAAACACTAGAGTTTTTCTTTTGTTTTCATTTGTTCTCAAGCAGTTATGTTGCTGAAGTGACAATGCTATGCCACCAGCACAAGATGAGCCAGCATACCACTGCACTGAATTGCTAATAGTGAATAAGGAACACCACAGGCTTAGCCTACTAATTTCTCTTTCTTTGTTGACACAGGCCTTACAACCAGTGATTCAAAGGAATTACAGCTGAAGCCAATGTTATTTGTTTGTGGACAGTTTCAAGGGCAAAGTATTGAATATTTTACTCTATTTAAGACACAGATTCACTCAAAGAAGTGGTAGATCTGCCTTGTTTTCCAGCTTAGCTTTCACTTAGCAGTTTCTCTTGAGGCTAACACATTCAGATTTAATATTTATTTGTATGTGTGTGCTGGTAACTAAAATAATGACCAAGGAACTCACAGTCTTTTAAAAGGCCAGATGTGGAAATGCATGGGGTAAATCCACATAAGAAAAATCTCTTAGTTCTTCTATTGGAAGCCAATTTTTTACTTTTTCTGTTAGCATTTTAGAGTTTTGTTTTATTCCTCTGGTCATGACTGCATTCTTGCCATCTAGTTTCTCTTACGCCTTTAGCTAAGGCATAACCCTTATGCCCTGTAAGCTGTTTTTATTATCCAACCAATGGCAGTATAATGATCTAATGCTGGTTGGAATGTCTTGTAATTTTGTAGAACCAAATCTTGTTATTTTTATTTGAGGTTTTCATAAAATAATTTCTCAATATTTTAATGAATTCCAATAAAATAGCATCATTATCCTTTACAGGGAATGGGTAATGACTTTTCACATATTATAAGCAGTAGAAATCTATCCATTGACCATAAAGAATCTTGAGTAAAAAGATGTGATTTTTCAGATCTGAACGCACATTGAATGACTTTGAATGAAGTTGAAGAATTCATAGTTGATTTGTGAGTATTTGTTGAAGAAAGGTGTTATGAATAGATTTTTATATGTGGTTGTCACTTTTACTTATTTGAGCAGAGGTAGGACAATACTCAGGTACAAACAAGAAGGCAAGGACCACATGATGTTGTAGCAGGCATTGTTGCCAATGCCTTCAAAATTTTAAGCATTTATAAGTACTTGGTTCTTGCCCTTTTTTAAATATTTTTTTTAATTATTATTCCTGGAGGACTTTGAAAGTTGAGTTCTTCTTCACCATGTTGTATAGGTATGGTATGAAAAATATGCAGATACATTCCAAACCTAGAAAGAAATGAGCAGAGGGCTGTTGAGTGACCCAGTGAGAAGACCTGCATGCCATGTCACAGGACGGTAAAGTGCCACTGAGCTCCTAAGACAGAACCAGAAAGGAAAACTCCTTCAGGAAAAACGATCCAACTGTTCCTCAGACTGACCTGACAAACACTGACGAAAAAAAGGAAAAACTGAACTGTGCGGTTTTGATCTGAAATTATTGTGGTTTTGCTGGTGGGGTCTAAAGTGGCCTATTGTGATATCTTACCGTTATGTCTAAAAGGTGCTGTAATGAGAATTTTAAGTTCTTGGCAGCCCAAAGTGGAGCTTGATTGTGAACAGCAATCTTAACTTTGTTAAATAAAGACCACATTTACGAAAGTGCTTGTAACTGGGCAGTTTCCATAACGAAGTCACTGGCCAGGCTTTCAAAGCACATTAGCCCCCATGGTATGCCCAACAGGCTTAGTTAGTTTGTGAAAATCCTGCAACCATTGCTGCTCTCCACTGTTTCTGAAAATCAGTGACAGGATTTAACAGCCACCCATCTTTTTCCTCTCTCTTCAGTTATAATTTGGAAGGGATTTTTCTATTGTCCTGTTCTCTTTTTGGTGCATCAAGAACTGTTAACACTGGCTTTGTTTTAGAAAACAATTAAACAGTTGGTGCCTTTTAGCTTTCTGAGTCTGCTAGTACATGATTGTTCACCTACAAAGGCATACAGTCTTCTTTGTGAACAGTTGCTTCATAACTGCTGGTAAATCAAAAATGATGAGATAGGTTTTGATCCTACAGACTTTTTAGTAAGTATGGCCCTTTGGATTTCATCTACATCTCACTGAAGATCAACAGGGTTCTTAGGAGGGTTCAACTGTATGAGTTCAAGTATAAAAAAGAAATGAGTGTTTGGATAAGAATTTTGAAAAAAAACCTTATCATGATCCTACTTTTACAGCTCATAATAATGGCTAAAATGTCATACTCTGAATAGTTTGGGGGTTTTTTTGTGGGTTTGTTTGTTTAGTTGGTTGGCTTTCCTCATTTTTTGAGCTACTCAGTAGAATTATGTTGAGACAACCAGAGATTTTAATAACTTGTAGTTTCTTTTAGGTGCCATTTAGTTTCCCTGTCTGAGGAGGTGTGTATGTACCATGAGAAACAGCTGTGGTACCCCAGAAAATGTTATGTTACCTTCAGCATGAATTTACTTTTGACAATTTTGAAATGGAGAGTTTTATACTTAGTCTGTTACAAATTGACACCTGCGTGAGGTTTCAAACAAAATGTAGTACTGATGGTTTTGGCTCTGGGGTTGGTATTTGTTTCTTATTTGTCTCTGTTCACTTTACATTTCCACTTCTGAACTTACGAATCCATCAAAAGGGCATTCATAGAGTATTTAACTCACTTCAGTTCTGTCATCAGAAGGTGCTTGGTTGACCCATTTGGATCATAACCTTCTTTTCTCAGTCACATCATCCATCAACCAAACATTTGTACCTAGGAGTAAATATAGAAGTGAGCAGAAAACTAACTTATTTAGGAGTATTTGTGGATTTTCTTTTCTTTCATACCTTCTTCCTCTGCAACAATAGGTAGCATACCATGGTAATCTAGAGACAAGAGAAGAAAAATGAGAAGAATCAGATTAAAATTTTTCAAAAAAACATGTACAGAATACTGGTTTAAATGCCTAGACATAGGATCCCCAGGATATTTTCCTTTTTTTAATTTTTTTTATTTTATGTTTTAGATGTGTAGGAACAAGGTAAATTATAAAAAAGGCCAGTTTTACATCATTGTACCCTTCTGCTCTTGCCAAATTATGACTGTACGATTCTAACCAGTACTGGCAACAAAATAAATGTAAAATACATAGCTTTGACAATTAGGAGAATTAGTTCTACTCTCATTAGTTCCTCACATACAAGATGTTTTTTTACCTGTTTTCTGTCCTGGCAGCAGTGATGACAGGCCAGATGGGACATGTCCCTCTCAGAGTGGACTTCTCTGTCTTTCTTCAGGCACCTGTGAAGAGTGGTAGGGCTGGAGACAATAAGCCTGATAACTCACCTGTGCTGAGAAAAGGCTTTTAACAACTGGATGACTGAATAAAGTGCTTAATTCTCTTGAAAGTAAAATTACTCTTGTTAGACATCCAGTAAATCAGAGAATATTCAATGTGACACATTATCAAATATCATCCTCATGTAGAGAAAGTGAAACAATAGGAAGAGGCTGTCCCTTTCCAGTACCACTTCTTTCTGTGTGATGTGTCTCATTTGGTGGCACCTGAGCCTTTTTGTCTACTTGGAAATTTACCCATACAATATTTAGACTGTGGAGCCCCACTTTGAGGTTATAAGTTGGGTATTAGGCTACTTAGCACTGAAGCATTTTCATATGGAAAAGAATTGGTTTTTTTTGTTGCTTTTGAAAAGAAAAACACACAAGGAAACTAAGCTTCAACTCACATAGCCCCCACCACTTGAAAACAGATGAACTAAATCTTACAAAATTCTTAGCTCTTGGCAACTATATTAGGCTCTGAGATTTAATGTAGAGGGCCTTTTGTCAACATATTTAACACATCAATTATGGACTGTATATGGTGGATTAGAAATTTGAAATAAAAGTTTCCTACTCCCTGGTCTTCTATGCAGACACATTATTGTGCTTTTTTAGGAATACAAACAAGATCAAGCTAAGAAGTAGAAGGGAAAGTCATGATGGAATTTTTTTCACTTATGTGAGCAAAATTCTGATTGCAGTGCTTGGGCTGGCAGGAAGGAGAGAAAACAGACTAGAGAGGAGACATAAAAGATGGAATAAATATCTAACTCTTCCTGCCTGAAGAAAAGGTAGACTGAAAATAGATAAACTTCTGAATTCTTCAAAAGAATTGGAGGTTGGTGGTTAGACCACAGCAATCTCCCTTGACCAAATCTCCTAAAGATCAGTTTTGTGTAAGGCCACTTAACTGCTTCTCCACTTCTTTAGTTCTCTTTTACTTTCTTTGTCTTGGGAAATTCAGATACCATAAGAGCCCCTTTGGAAAGCAACTGGCTCGTATTCTAAAAGATGCTAAATTAATTATTATTATTCTCTCTTTCAGAGCCATCCTGGCCTTTTTTATGTGCTACAGTGTTCATGCTGTCATGCTAGAGGAGTGCAAACATTTCATCTAATTGTTTTGAAAAGATGGCACTATCTTGTAGCTTTGTTATACCTCTTCTGCTTCTAACTTCTCCTGTAATTTTCCTGCAATTCTCTAAGCTGTCCCTTTCAAACACAGTTCAAGAGCCTCACTCCATCCAGTTCTGGTGGAGAAAGTGACTTAACCAGTTCCTGGCACCAAAGGAAGTTCACAGTTAATGCTGAAAACCTCCTCTGCTGTGATCTTTCTTCCTCTATTAGCCTCTATTTTAATCCTTAATTTAGTTTTCAAACAAAAAGAATTTCATAAATATTTCGCAGTTCCCACACATAAAAATAAAAGTCTCTGGTGAGACCAAATGTCAAATCTACAGTTTGAATATGCTATACTACTTGAACTAGCACAAAGATGGAGATAGAGTTTAGGATAACATAAACCAGCAGAGAAACAGACTGGAATAAAACCATCACTGCATATTTGAGGAGCCAGTAGAGGAAATGCAAAAGGTGACAAGTCACATGTTCAGGGCAAGGAGGCAGAGGCAGAGCAAGCAGTGTAGTCATACCCAGCCTTTACCCAGAGGTATTTTCCAGCATGGGTGAGGGAGCACAGAGCTGTGGCAGGGTAATAGGCAGTAGACATCTTTCTAGTGACTGCAAAGGAGCCATTGGTCTTAGCTGCTGCCCTGATAGGGTCAATCTCCTCTGGCAACAAGAAGAATTGCAAAATTATTACCAGCAGTAGATAACTACAGCTTATCTGAAATAATTTTTATTTTTTATGACTTTTTGTCTTCAAATATTGCAAGATTCCCAAGCATATTCAGCTGCAAAGATAAAATCATATTTGAGCTGAGTAAACACATAGAAACAACATTGGTCAAGAATTTGAAATCATGTTAAATTCTAAGGATCTGCTATTCAGAAAAGGTCTAGCATTCTTTCATCAGTAAAGAAATATTTCCCTTTCATTTCTGGTGATTTGTAGGCCATTTTGGTTTCCTCAGTTGAAGTTTATGGTTCTGGCCTTTGAAACTAAGCTCTCTTAGAAATCTTGTTCAGTGTGAACAAGCTGCTGCCTATATATCATCTATTATAACTTTAGAATTGTAACTACATGAATATTCTGAATATGAAGACACATATTTTATTATGCTTTGCAAAACAGATAATTACTACCATACCTAGGAATGAAAGGCAAAGAAACAGCTATTAATGGTGTAATGATTTACAGACTTGCTTTGCTTCCAGACAAGGAGACTCCAAAATTGCATGATTATTTATTGAAACTTGCAAGTTCATTAAAGACATGTTAAGATTTCTGTAAGTCTTATGGAAAGCCAGTGACTCCTGAGGTCCAAATTTCAATGGGAATTAGGTATATGAAATTCTTAGACACCGGGAAACCCCAGAAAGGCCTGCATAGAAAATAGATAAATGCTTTAGGTGACTAAATGCACTTAAACAAAAAATCCTAAGGCCCTTAATTGCTTAATTCCACTGTGAGCTTCCCTGTTTAAACTAAAAATTCTTTCAGGCACAACATTTCTGTGCTGGCATGTCTCTAGATCACCCCAGATTTAGCACCAACCTACGTGTCGGTTTTCTGAGGGATCGAAGAGTCTGCCTAGGCAGATTTTTACTATTTTGCAGCTAGTAAGCTTTGGATCAAAAGCACTAAAGAGCATGAGAGAAATGAAAGCAGATCAGAAGACATTATGTCTTTCATTTTGTCTTCTCCTGTGTAGACAATCCACAACAAGACCTCAAGGTTCTTCCATATAATGCAGAAACTGAGGAATTGAGCCCACCAGAAGGGGGAAAAGAGGATGGTCTCACTGTGACTTCTTCACATACAAGGTTTTACAGCCAGAGTCTCATCTAGGAAGGAGGTAGAATCATCCCCTGACTGCCATGTCTTGGAAGAACCACTGATGTTCAGCTCTTCCAGACTGGATGTTCTTGGCCTTTATTTTTGTTTGTTATCTTTATTGTTTTGTTTTGTTTTTGTCTGGGTCTTGTGACATCTTGATATATAAATATTTCATACCAGTTTCAAAGGGAATAAGGGACTTGGTCTCTACTAAAAATCTCCTTCAGTATAGACACCTATTTCTGGCTTGTTTGACCATAATAATACCTTAGATCATGACTGTAAAGGAGGGTGATATAGTACTGTCCAGCTGTAATCTAGGATCTATCGCAGTCCCTATCCTCTTGTTGCACCAGCACAGTTGTGTATCTGAAATTGAAGCTGACTTATCTGCACAATACTTTGCCACGGTTGCACCCTTCCTCAATGTTTTGCTCTGAACTCTGTTGTGGACTCTGAACACAGACTCCAACATATCTTAAGTGCCATTAGATATAGTACTGATTACCTTAACTATTTCTATTGCATATTACTTTAGAAAGTTACAAATGATACTTTTTTTAAACTTACACTTTGTAAAAGTAGGCATGTGAATATGTGTGGTTACTGTTTTTGTGGGAAGAGATCGAAAGGTGGGTCAGCCCCAAATCATACTGCACTTGCAGTATCTTAAAACAACTTCCCTGGATTAATGCAAATTTGATTTCAGAAGAGCTTGTCCAACTTCCCTGAGCTGGGGTTCTTGGTGCAGCTTGTCCCTCCTAGTTACATCTCTATCACTGCAGAACTACTCTATGGTGTATCATATTTTCAAATCCAATGGATTTGAAACTTTCTTTGGAGCTTCTATGGGGCTCTCTCATCTTTGATATTTTGTAATTCCCCCTGCCCCCTTATTTTATATATGTGGTAAACCAGAACTGGTTAGTCCAACACAATTATGTCATAAGCAGAGGATTTGTTTCTTATGGTGAGTGATATCATGTAATTTAATTGCTGGATTTCATAAGTAGGGTTAGTGATCTCTTCCCTACTTCAGATCAGTAGAGATCCCACAAGGATTCCTATCACATGGTGCACTTAATTATGATAAATAAGCAGGGATAAATTAAGCCTATAAAAGGCCCAGATGGATAATATATTTGCATTGTGAATGCACACTATAATGAAAATATGTCATTTGAATGGCCCCTTTGAAGCAGAACTCTGGATCCACACTTAATCTGTATTGTAAAAAAAAGATGTGAACAGTAAATTCAGCAACTTATGACAAGCATATTGGAAGATTTTGGCTTTGACAAAGATCCTCATTTTAATTTGTGTAGAACAGAATGGGGGGTGAAAAGCTCAGTCATGAAAGGTCTGATAGCTTCAGCTGGGTAATTTTTTGGTCGGTTGCAATAGAGACTTGGGACTGAATTAAACCAGACACATTGTTGTTGTTCCAGTGTTCCAGGAAACCCACCTGATTTACAACGGTATTTGTATTTGGACCACTTACGGAGTGCAGCCCCTACAATTGCTCTGCAAGGTCAGAAAAGATATGGTTCATGTTAGCAATATGACTCCACTGGGAAACCAGTGGTTTTACTCACTTCTGCTCATGAATAAGTTATATTTTTAAAAAATTCATAGGAGACAACAGAATCATAGGAAAAACAGCTCTTGCATTTAGAAAGACAGCTTACTATGTGGAACTGAACATTGCTGAACTTTTTAAAATCAAGCACAAAAATATCTTTTTACATCATTTTTGTTTATATAAGAAAGCAAAAATAGGCAGTAAAAAGTCAAATTTAGCACTTACACAGTGACTCTGAGATAACAGAAGTTAATTTCTTATGTATTTAAGCCAATAGTGTCCATTATTATGGAAAACCTATTGGAACAGAATGGAAAAGTACATGTGACACATACAGTTTTAAATAACTAATTCTTTTGTGTTGTATTTCTTAAGTTTTCAATTTGCCTTGTAGTATTATGGTATTAGTTATACATTGAGATATGATCATCACTGTTATGTATTACTGCCCTTATCCTGTGGATTCATATGTCTTTAAATCACAAAGCAGAAAATTATAATTTTGAAGCATTGTTTAGCTATATTTCAAAATGTTTCCTGAAGCACTGATTTTCCTTGCATTGCCTCAGCCTCCTTTTCCCAGGACAGTTCATCTCAGTTTCACCTTTTCTGTCTGTTCCATGAACTGGGGGGGAGGAAGCTTTACTAGATTTTGAACATACATGAATTTTGCTTCTGAATGGGTTTTCTGAGAAACGTAGTCAGTGCTGAATTTTGAGACACAAAATTACAGCCAAGATATATAAATGTAGAGCACCTTTTAAAATGTCATGAAAGGTTCATTTGGCTTGTTTGGCTCCAAAGGTTATCTGATTAAGAAACGAAAAAATAAAAAGAAAATCGGGGGGAGGTGGGTGGGGGGGAGGGGGCAAGCTCTCTAAGCTTTTGTCTACTAAAATTTAAAGGAATCCAAGGCTTATGCTCTTGGAGTTAACTGAGCCTCAGCTGTAAGATGTGCATATAACTGGATAAAGAGTTCAAAAGGATTGAGGCATTCACCCATATTCAAGTTCTTTCCCCATTTACACCTATATTTTAAATAACATGGGACAGAGAGATAATAATGTGAGAATTTTTTTTATTCTGAATGTCCAGTAACTTTGTCTTACAAGATATTTACTGGGTTGTTTTTTTTTTTTTGCTTTGTTTTAATTCGTAAGTTGAGAAAGGATTATACCATAACTTCCTTTTATACTATTTTCCTGTGAAAGAGAGAATTAACTTGGAGCTGTAGCTTACTGGTATTAATGAGCAAAGTTGTGACCCTGGATTCTGCTTCAGACTCTCTGGCAGACAAAGTTGCACTCTGGTCCTTACTCAGCACTCGCCTACAACGATCTAAGATGACATCCAACTGAAGATAATGGGCTGCTTGCCTTGTTTTCAAGCTCTCTTTTTTGCTTCTTATAGGGCATCTAGGATTCCAGATGACTCATGTGAAATCTACGAGGTGACAAGTTTGTAAGACTTTGAGATTTCCAGCATTTGAGTCCATCTCATTTGCCAAACCAACCCTGCATGTTCTATGATGGCCAGTCTTGTTACTTATAGCAACAATACCTAATTTTATTTGTAGCTACAGAAAATCTATCTTCACTGCATCTGTCTTTACTGATGGTTCATTTTGTTTTGTTGTGTTTACTCCATGCCCCTCTGAGATCTAAATTTTCCCATAGTCATCTTAACTTAAAAAAAAAAAAAGGATATAGGCCTCTTGCCAATGTCAATTTTTCTCTAGATGACACCCACTGTAGGCTGTTGGTTTATCCAGATTTAGAAGAGATCTAAATAGTTTTTTGTGATAATTTTTAAGAATATAGCAGAGGTACATGCCACCTTTACATATAAATTTTCCTAACTCTTCCTTTATTGGTTCTCAATTGCCAATATTATTACTATTTCACGAGTTCAAACTGACCTAAGAATTAATGTAGCAAAAGGCGGTGTGGGTGCATCAGCAAGTTTCCTACTTACCTGGATATGAAAAAAAGGATGGTGATTTTCATTGTGGTGCTGATCTCTTCTGCCTAGACTGGAGTTTAGGGCCAAAAACGGAGATTAGGGCCAAAACCCGAGCATGGAATTTGCTGTGTTTGTACCTGTAAACAGAATAAGAATGGCTCTTTGTGCAGGATGAGAAATCAGACTTGCTTTTGGGCAGAAAAAGGCAAGGGAAAATGCAAGAACAGCTTTGAGAGATGTTACAGGTTTTTTAAAAGAGGAAAGGACATTTTGATGTTCACTACAGCTAAGCAGTATAAATTGGTTCAATTTCATGAATAAACTATATTCGGCTTGTACCTGAATTTTTCATGAATTGTTAGTGTATTTTATCAGGCTGCTGAGAGAGTAGTGGTTCCATCAGTTTTCTGTGTGTTCTGCAAAACAAGGTAAATAATTGATTTTTTTTCTCCTTACTCTCAAAATGGTTTGCACAAGTTAAACAGGGAAAAAAACCCCAAAAACCAAAATACACCCCCCCCATACCCCCCCA
This sequence comes from Willisornis vidua nigrigula, assembly GCA_021164005.1. Taxonomy (NCBI): domain Eukaryota; kingdom Metazoa; phylum Chordata; class Aves; order Passeriformes; family Thamnophilidae; genus Willisornis; species Willisornis vidua. Next base: position 3,099,883 of record JAJPCS010000018.1, read on the forward strand.
CACCCCCACAAAAAAAAAAAAAACACAACAAAAAAACCAACAACAACAAAAATAATAATTTGCACCACCAAAGAAAGAAACACAAATTCCTGACACTGGCTCATGTGGCTACACCTGGAAAATTTCCTAACGGAGACAAAATGTACAAAGAAAAAAGTATTAGTGATGATCTTGCTTGTATCAACTCACATGAAATAGCTATAGCAACAAAAGTACATTATTTCTTTTAGAATCTTATCTGTGGTAGAGACATTGACAGAAAAGAAATCTTGCAATAAAAATACCAAAAGCCACAAAAATCACACTCTTAACTGACATTCCTATATGAGCAAAAGTTTGCAGCGATTCCCGACTCTTCCTTCTAGTTGCTTCTTAAGAAACCCACAGACTTAAACTGGAATATAACCTAGAGAACTGTTAATGACTCCAATTAAGAGGTGCGAATATCATTTACACCTATCAGTTACCTTTTAGCAAGAAAAGCAAAAGCCAGAAACACACAGCACATAATCCTACAGAGAGCATTTCAAAGAAAAAAGGTTTATTTTATTCGAATCATACAACTCCTTAGTCTGCAAAGGGAAAAAAGTAGAGTCTTTTAGAAGGACAAAAATAATACTTCTCCTGCTGTGTGTTCTCACTTTGAAATAAATGGAAAAAAAAAAAAACAGAAAAGCAAGACAATGATTAAATAAAGCTCCAGATTATTGAAAATATTCTTTAGGAAAAATATGTAAATACAAACAATATGTTATTTAGAAATGTGTGCCAAAAATATGCTTAAAAAATAGACTTGCAGATTTTTCATTGATAGCAGACACTGGTTACAAATTTTCAAATCATGAAATTCTTGAAATCATTAAATGCTTTTAGTTTTCACCCGAAAATCAAAGTATTAGTTGTTTGAAGATACTAATTATCTTCCAGAGTAGAGGGTAAGAGCAAGTAAATCAACTTTTCCAAACTGCTTCTAAGTAAATGTAGGTTTTTATCTAGATTGCCCTCCAGTTACCCATAATGTAGTTGTCCAAATTTGATAGTTCCTTTTCATTGAAAATGTATGTTATCCAAAGGGGTTACCCGCCCCAAGGACTGTTGGATCTAGTATCCATCATACTTATTCATATCTCACTGCCTGTTCTGTCTTTTTGGCCTTCTCTTTGCTCTCCATGAATCTGTTTTGGTACAGCAGCTGCCTCAGGGAATATGATCCATGGGTGAATTCCTAGGCAACAAGGTAACCAGGGTAAACTATTACACAGCTTCTGTCTTAACAGGTGTCTTCAAATTATCTGCCAACACATTCCTTTTGGATAGGCTGGTGCGCTTTTATTAGAAGATAAATATATCCATATATCAAACGCCTCAGTGTTGTCATCATTCTAGGCAGCCTCATGGAGTATGTTTCTTGCTGAATATATTATCAAACAGAGGGGAACACAGTGAGGATACAAGGAGATCAGGAGTAATCAGGAAAAGCAGGACATGGCTGCTGCAATTTGCTATCAAGGGTCTTTTACCAGTGAGTTTGTGCTTCTTTCTCTCTTATCCGCTCTGATCTTTTAGAAAAAGTGATTCTTTTCATGGTGACCAGTGCACTATTTGGGTTACATGAATACAGAAGCCTCAGCTCTGGTTCCTCTTCCAAGGAAAGACACCTGACTATAACAGAGCTGGTAGAAGCACTTTGCTGAAAAAGTTTCAGTGAAAAGCTGTATGAGCATCTTGTGCAGAAAAAAACCCACAAAACCCCCCAACCAAACAGAAACCATACAAAGAAGCCACAAACAAACAAAACAAAGCAAACATATAAACAAAACAAAAAAAGAACTTAACTTCTCTGTCTTCTTTAATTTATTTTTTTTTATTATTATTTCAGGTAAAAAAAATTGCCAACTTAATACACAAGAAGAAAAATTATTAGGAAGAAAGATATGGGGCAATAAAGAAAACTGAATCAACTGAGAAGGAACAAGGGCAGACTTTACCAGTGCAAGTATGTGAAAGAATGAAAGGAATGTCAGCTAGAACTGGTCCTATATTGACCTTTGCTTAAGGTGCAAATCTATCATAAGTGAGGCTTGAACAATGGCCTACTGCACTTGCCTTACAGTCTTTTATAATTCTGTAGTTTGAAAAGTCTGTGCTGCTGCTGAAAACTCTACTTTTTAAAAGAAAATTTCTCATTGTTTAAGTCTGAATGTCAAGTACTTTTGTGTTTGGGGCAGAGAAGTCTTCTCTAAATAATGTTTTGTTTCCACACCATTTGAGCTCAGGAGGCCTGATCTGCCCACTGGCAAGTCTGAGAAGGGGATAGATAAAATGCTTATTCCCCAGCTTAGCAAAATTTCACATAATAATATTGTGAGTGCGGGATAAGCATGTTTCTACTTGCAAACCTTGACATCTTGTAAGTGAGCCTTAAAAGACTTTTAATGAAAATGAGATTCAGCAACTTGTTCATTAGAAAATACAATCATACCTCTCAATTTTGTTATGTATGAGCAAGAAGATTTCCTATTTCCACTCAGCTTACTAAGGGCAATGACTCATAGTGATATTATTTCTATTTAGGAAGTAAGTATACAGTGTCTGTCACTGGCACATCAGTTTAAAATGTCTGGATTCATAGTATTACATTAATTTCACAAAAAGAGTGTGCAGCATGGACATATCAAATGACTTATCCAAGGTCATCCAGTATTTTCCAGTGGTAGTACGTAGAGACTGGTATTTTTTTTTTCTCTGTACAATGCATTTAGTAATTTAGGCTTTACTGTTCTGTACCACATATTCACAACAGAACCATGGGAAGAAACACATCTACATCAAGAGGAAGAGTGTTGGGAGAACTCACCAGTGTTTGAGAAACACTGCCTTTTTGGGTTCAGTGAATTACCTCCTTGTTTTCTGGTGCTTGCTCAGTGATGGAGCAGGGGAATACATCGAGCTCCCTGCAAAGGAGTAGGCAATCTGAGCTGTGATGATTTACGTTTTCTTGGTAATCCTGGGAAAACAATACAATGTTCCTCTGAAGACAAGACTGCATATCTGTCCATTATCTAGCCAGACTTTTGGCAGAAACCCCAGTGATGTTTTATGACTTGCTTGGATGGCTCTGACCTGGAAGCTGTTGTTTCACAGTACCTTCCTCATGTTTTATTAAGTTTTCCTCTGCCATCTGCGTGAAGAGCTGGGTACTTGTGAAGAATGAACTTAAAAGCCCACTTGATGAACAGAAAAACATGTAAGAAAAAAGCACAGATGAACTCTTCTATCTTGTATGAATGTCTACCCTGCCTGGAAAGGCAAAGATACTTCCTCTGATACCATCACTCTTGAATTCACAGCTGCAAAATTTTCCCTGCTAGAATAGGAAAGGGCTTAAATATTGAGGTTTGTTTGTTTGTTTTCTGTGTGCGTTTTCTTTATTTTTTTATTTCTTTGTTTTGTTGTTTTGTGGTGGGGGGTTTTTTTGGTGGTTTGGTTGTTTTTTTTCCATGAAGATTACTCTGAATGTTTGCTATTAAGGATATATCATCATCTGACAATGGAGAAGGTGGGGTAGAATTTTCTCAGTTTGAGAAAAACCTGCAGTTCAAATGTGTTTTTTGTTTTTGTTTTTGTTTTTTTTTTTCCTTAGGTCATGGCTGTTCTAAACATGGTTTTCTTTTGAAAGAAACCCCAAGTAGGAACATCTTTCATGTCCTCCATTCATGTATGAAAATCAGCCTGGATGCTGTTTCCAGTCTGAATGAATTGCTCTTAGTATGTAGTATGCATAGTCAGAACCCAAAGTCTGGCAATCTGGGCATTTGAGCCAAGTTTAAACAGCATTCTATGTGGGTACATTTCAAATCAGAATATTTTGTACATTTGGTCCCCAAACTGGAGTGCTTTATATAAACATGGGGTGATGAAGCTTCTGTAACAAGGAAACTTTTAGAGCAAAAAGGAGAAAATCTTCTGCAATATGTGAATGTTCATTTGAATAGATAACGTCTAGGATAATTTTCTAGGTGAGCACATTTGAGACTGAGTCCCTCTCTGATTTTGTTATGTTGGAAATAATGTGTCTTAGTAGAGGAGATGAAACTAGCAATTAGAAAGCCATTTCCTTTTAGTAGAAGGATGCCCATCAGTGTGCACAACAATAGAAAATAATAGTATTTGTAAATGTACAAACAAATAAAATGAAGAGTATTCTCCTCTGGATGTCATTCACACTGTGCTTTTCACTAAATAAAAAAAAAAGGCTCTTAGGATGGTTTTTACAGTCTAAGCAGTTGGTGTTAAGGTGTTGATGGTCATTAGCAGGATGTAGAGCTGGCCAATTAGATTTATTTCTGCAGCAAATTAAACCACAAAGTTTTAGAGTCTGTGCTTAGCAGAGTCTGCTTCTGACAGGATTTTGGGCAGCTGTGTTTCTTAATGAGTAGAAAAGCAGCAGAAAAAAAAGGGTGTGGTATGTCACAGCCTCTCTGAAAGACAAGTACCTCCTAACTCCAAAGAAATAGTCTGAAATGGTGGCATAGCAGAACAGTATGTGTCAACACAGTGACCCTCTGAGGTTGATGAGATGAGCTGTTACCAACAGGATTTGAGTCAGGAAATTGCTATGGGCAGTTTCTATATCAGAGGATTGCCACAAGAGCGTTTTTTTTTTCTTTTCTGCTGGAGGGAAACAGATGCTTGGGGTGTTTGGGCAGAGCTTTGGGGTCCTGCTGGTCCTATAGGGTCATAGAATAGTTGAGACTGGAAGAAACCTCTGGAAATCATTAAGTCCAATGCCTTTGCTTCCATGGGACTAGTTGGAGCTGGTTGCCTATTACTATGTCCATTCAATTTTTGCAGTCTCTAAAGGGAAGACCTCCTACAACCCTAAGCCCTGTCAGTGTTTCACCATACTCATAGTAAAAGAAAATAAAAAAAAAAATCTTATTTGTAATTTCTTGTGTTTCAATGTGTGAGCATTGTCTCTTGTTCTGTCACAAGACAACACTGAGAAAAGTCTGTCCATTTTTTTTTTTTTGGTCGCTCTCTCCAGTATATCCATGTCTCTCCTGTATTCCAGCATCTCAGATATGTGTCACCAGTGCTAAACAGAGAGGAAGTATCACCTCTATCAACCCACTGGCAGTGTTACCTGATGCAGTCCAGGATGCTTGTACCCTACTCTTTGGCAAATAAGGAGATATTGTTAATGACAAGAAAACACATGACAATATCTCTGTGATATGTCATTTAGAGCTTTGGTAAGGACTGGTACAGAAACAAAGAAAAGCACAGTTCCTAAATACTGAAACAGGAGAGAGATGCCTTACTTCTATGCAAGAATGGATGTCCTACAATGACATAACATTTAACTTCGTAGTTAACTGCCAATGACACACTGTTTTGTTGGAGGTGTTTTTTGGTTTTTGGTTTGGTTTGGTTTGCATTTTTTTAATAAAACAGTCATGAAACCCTCTTATGTCTCTGTTAAAGTTAAACACGTGTCAAGTCTGCTTCTGTTGTAGTCCTTATATCTTAGAATTACTCACAGAAAATTATTTCCTGAGTGCCCCTAAACGGCACTGGGTTTGAATGCTGATGCACTCTCTACCTGTGTGAGAGAGAGGGGACTGATTAACTGATCCTATAAAGCACTCAGGTAAAAAAAATGGTAACAAAGTATTGCCCCTGAGAAATGGAGAAGCTTCAAGAAAGACCTGTGAGTAGGTGATAAGAATTGCATCATTTCTGATGGCTACTTTTGGGTGGAACAGTTTGTGTCTTGGTCTTTTCTGACAACTGTGCTCAAAGACAGATTCTGGCTTTTATCAATGAGTCTTACCCCCAGATTTATGGATAGTGGTAAAATTATTATAATGCTTTAGTAATCTATCAGAAACAAGCAAAATAGAAAAATCAAGCAATGGTTAAAAGTTACAAGTAGTATTTTTTCAGTTTACTCCAGTAATATTGCAATTCTGGTCATTTAGGCTAATCAAGTGTGGATAGACTACAACAATCCCTCCCAAAATTTTGTGAGATATTGTTGCATGCTGCAGCATATGTGCTGTAAGAAATACATAATTTTGTAACTCACAAATATTTCATACTATGTAACCTACGATATTATTAATGTTTTGATAATATGAAACATTTGGGAGTATGATTTATGCTTATTCAAATATAATTTGCATACTATGTGAAAAAAAGCCTGGATCCACAGTGGAGGTTGGGAAAAACCATGTATGTTTCTTACCAATACAAACGTATGACATCTTAGATTATTCTGACAGTGTTCAAGTCACTGTGGTGCGTGAAAATTGTGTTATGCCAGAGGAAAAATACCTGTATACTGCTGCTTTCTCAAAGGTATTGAACACATGATGTAGTTTTCCAGGAACCCCGAGGAATGTCTTTGAGCAGGTAAATCATCTTTGATGACATCTCTACATGAAGACATTTGGAATAAATCCAGTTAACAGGTGAGAGAGGCTGCAAAGCTTCTGTCTCTGGATAGGTACCCCAAATGCCTTCACAGCATTCTTGTTGGTTTCTCTGATCAGCAACACCCAAAAAATGTGCTTCTGTGAAATACAACATACCAACTAATAGCAGAAATCTCAGCATATATTTTCTGTTTATTTTGGGAGCTCTCTGACTCATTAACTATTGAGCAAAGATTTTAAAAAAAACTTTTGGAAAGTTTTATTTGCAATCCCTAGCTCATCTTGTGCTTTTCCACATGCATGTTTCAGGTTTCCCTCAATCAGACTTTACCTAAATATGTTTCACATCTTATAGCTCCTACTACACTTATCTACACTGTGCATCTCATTTGCAGAGCAAAGGATTTTTGCAGTCTGGTTTCTGAACGATTTATTTCTCTTTGTAAGCCTGCCTTTACGTATGTGCATGAGGGAGGAAAAGTGTGTGATACAGCCAGGAACTGTAGGATTATAAATCCAGATAAATCCAGATACATGCCAGGCAAATGATAAAAAAGAGGAGTTTTGAGCCAATTGGGACAGGCCCATACCTACAGTTTTAGCAACACTTCCAGAGCTGGAGTGGATACCAGCAAACACTGAATAAAAGGGTTTTTTGGAAAACCATAAGGCTAGCCCTATTATTTTAGACATAATTTAAAAGTTAAACTTCTCAGTTTCTAGACCTGTAAAATGCTTAGCTGCCTTGTGCTTTCTGTTGACCAAGTTATTACCCATTTGGCAGAAGACTCCCCCATGCTTTTCAGAGTAATGACCTGAAGATTTTGTGATCCAAGATGATGTGAGACAGAAATAAATCGCTGCCAAATTACAGATTGGGCATCCAATTATGGGAACATTTTTACATCCTCTGAAAAGTCCTAAAGTGTTTGGATCTACATGCTGCTTCCTGCAGACAAACTCATAAAGCTTGGCTAAGAAGTCTGCAAAGATGCTGAGATTCCAGACAGCTTTTGGAGACAAAGTCCTATTTGCTAACTAGTGCTTTGGGAGTTTGACTCAGGAAATTATATTCCCTTTCTTCATTTTGTTAATCTCTCCTTTCTCTCCAGGTTGTAACGAAAAAATCCATCTGGTCATCAACACTGTGGATTGTTTCACATCAGATTTTAAATTCTCACCAAACACTCTAGCTTTTCCTCTTCTTAGGATATTTCCAGGTAGCATTTTATAATCCAAGATTATAAATCACTGTGGAAACTATCTCAAGTCAAATCCCTTCTTTAGTCTCTGATGCCCTGATCTGTAAAATCCACATCTATTCATTTTGCTGCAAGGTCAATGGACAGAAGTAATTCTGTTAACTGACCATTTCAAATAGACTTGAGCAAAGAAGTACCTGACCCCCATTTTGCAAAGGTTTCTTTCTTTCTTATTTTAAATAAATAATATATTTATCTCCTTAATCTCAAGAAATGGTTATTTTAGTCCTTTTACACAGTATTGTGGTAGAAAGATAACTTCTTCTAGGAAGATTACAAATCCCAGCACAAAGCAGTTGCTCTCCACACAGTACTGTACAACTCTTGACAATTTTTTTACAAATTAGGAGGTAAAAATCCAAGCCATTTCAGGGATAGAAATAAGAGCATGGAAATAGGAACAAACTCTTTCAGTGTCAATAGACAGATTGGTCCCTTTGGCTTCCTGCTTTACTTAGAAGAGTCCATGCCATGTAACACTTATTTCCCTTAAGGAAAAAAAAAATTGGATTTTAGCTTTTTCCTCCAAAATTAAATCTGGAAGTACTTTATATCCTAGCAGGTATAAAGCTGTCCAGCACAATACTGGCTCAAGTGTGCTGTGTGACCCTCAAAGAGCCTGCTCTGAACATCATAGGCAGAGAGTTCAACAGCAAGTTCTGGAAATGCAATCTGGTGGAGGTCCAATTTCCATTAGGGTCAAAGGATTGCAGAAACTCTGTCACTAAAATTTACAGGTCTCCAAAAGTCTGCTCTGGAGCTCAGCACCAATGGTCCAATGTATTCTGGAGATGCATCCAAGCTAGAATTGCCAATTCATTAGTTATAAAATATTGGACAGACTTTCAGTTGTAAAAGGAGACTCTGAAGAATATCCTTGAGGAGTATGGAGGCAGCATGTGGAGGTTTTGTTCTACCATTGCCAAAGTGCTTTAGTCCCGTCCTCTGATCTTAATAACATTTTGAAAGCTGAAAGTCTGCTCAGCTCTTATGAATGAGGATCTCATACAGCAAAAAAGAATACTTTTTGTGAGGAAACTGACACCTTAAAAATGTTATAATAATGTTCAGTTCTGCTATGAAGCTCTTTGGCTAAAGGCTGATCTGGTAATTAGTCTTGTTACTCTCATGTGGCCTTTCTGGTGATCACCACTGTATTTATTTTCTTTTTTTCATTTTGCCTGGCAGTCTTTGAGATAATATGTACTGGATTATTGCTGGTAATTTTGATCAGATAGTAAAGTATGACCAATATTCCCGAGCTGAACAGTGAAGAAATGAGGTCCTTAACTTTGGTTGTGAAGGCACACTCAGTCCAATGGAGGGAAAAAAAATCAGTTGTGGTAGTCACTGATGAGTTTTCCACAAAAACAAGATTGAACTGAGTATTGCACTTATGGTAAAAGCTGTGTACTTCCACACCTTATTCTAAGCTACCACAGTGGTTTAACTGTAGTGCCAGTGTTTACGTGACATAAATTTTTTGAGAGTATCTCTGAAGAGAACTGACTTAAAGAACTATCCAATGCTATTTAAAACAATTTTTCAGTTATCTGATATCCAAAGAGGTCCTAAGACAGGAAAACAATACTTAGTGCTGACTGATTTATCTATTCCCTTAGGTAGTGGCTGAGTGGATCCCTGCAGCAATTTAGGAACCAGCAGATAAGCACATCTCTTTCTGATGTATAGTGTTTTTCCTGAAGTCATACTTATCAATGTTGTTAAGGTAACTCTCCCTCAATGTTTATGTTTCCACTTTAACAGGAAGTAATAATCTTTGTGCAACTTTGAAGTGTGATATTCTAACCTACAAGGCTGATTTACAATGAAATAAAATGACTGACTCATTATAGCTGAAATTACTAAAGCTTTCTGTCTTTTCTTCAGAGAAAAACGCATTTGAGGCTGCATGTTTCTACCAAAGAGCTTCCTTTTGGTCCCTTTTTTGTAGGTACCAAGGATAATGCTGTTAGAAACAAAAAAATATGGATGTAAAGCACTTCAGAGATACTGAAGTCTATCATTTTATCTAAGAATTTTTTTGAAAAAACTATTTTAGTTGATGCAGTAACCTTAAACTTTTCCAATCTTCTAAATGTCTTACAGACAGCTATCAGAAATGTAGCAAATGATAGGTCATTTTGTATCACCTTGCAGTCATACATCAAGAATCAACATTATTGAAAATCAGATCAAGAAGGTACTCTTAATTTTATAAAAATCAAAATTTCATGTGCATATCTGATCATGCAGTCATTTATTTTTTTTTTTTGTAACAATATCCTTTCATTGTTAACTCACATTTAAAATTTGGTCACCTCCTGCCTAATTATGGGATCATTCACAACAACTGAAAGTGATTAAATCTGTATAGGCAATTACTCTCTTTAGGGAGAAATTGGAGCAGTATTAATTGCAGAGGTGAAAAATGAAATAAATCTATTTACTCACAGGGTCTGCCATAATGTGCAGAAACATTACCACAAGGCTGTGAATAATAATTATTTATTAACTATTATATGTTTCTTATTATAATTCTTAGTATTTTAACTCAGGAAGGCATTGGACTATCACTGTTGTTTTGTCACACTTTTATCAGGATGCCTGAGGTAAAACAATTTTAATGTAAAACAGATCATGATGCATTTTCAATAGAAACAAAATGGCTCTTTTAATCCACCCTACTATTACTTTTCATGTCAACACCAAGTCTGAGATTTGCTAGCATGGATACTCTTGTACATCTTCAAGCTATCTGCACACAATTGCAAAATCAGTCAGTTGGTATGATCCTTTCTTTTACTCCTTCTGAACTATTCTAGGAAGAACACAGGACCTGAACAGAAGTCAAACAGGTTATCTTAAGGTCTTGATTTTATCTAGTGTCATTGCCTTTGATGCCTGGGTGTGCTGATGCCTTGAGGGTTAGTGTGCCTTTCCTACAGAACATTATGTCATTGCAACATGTACTTAAAATGAATCAAATCAGACACAATTCTTTAGAAACATTCATACTGAACTGTTACTTCTTATCTCAAGGGAGCAAAAGCACAGTTCCTTGCACTTGGAGGAAAACCTTGATTTCCCCTTGTTGCATGTAAGTTTTTGACAAATTTGAGGGTAAAACCTAACCTTCCCAAAGTCTTTAGAGTTTTTTGTTTGTTTGTTTTGTTTTGAAGTAAACTAAAAAGGAAAGAGTCAGGGTGGATTAGATGGAAATTTTTCTAAATGAGTAAACTCTCCTTTTGCATGCCAGTTTGGACATTAGGGAGGACCGGAATACCACAATGACAAATATTGAGACAACCAGACTTGTATTAGAAGAAAGTATGGCTATAGAGAGTGCCAGCAATGGGTACAATCACAGCTGAAATCAGATCATCAGCTGTGATGAAGCGGGTCAACTGCTCTAGATCTGCCAATTTACTTTTGGAGGAATTACACAGTCTTACACTCTGGAAGAGTGTTGCAAGACTCATCATACTAAGACAAATGGGTTTTCTTTAGACTGTACCACCATGATAAAGGCATGGGACTGTTAATGAGTAGCAGGTAGATTAAAAGTGAATGTATGAAATGTCTTTGATTTTTTTTTCACTTGTACAGGAAGAACTCTTTCAGTCTGTGCTCCAGCTCTGAAGCCTAACTTATTTTAATGACTCATTCTTTTACAGTCTTGTGTTTTTATTGGTTAGGTTTAGGGGGGCTAAGGTGTTTTATTATTTGGGGTTCATTTCTGTCCTAGAGATCTCTTTCTCTCTCATGGACAGAAGCATTTATCTCTGGGTATCAGAATGTCTGCAATTGTTTTTCAGCACAATCATAATAACATTTTACACTTCTTCTTCATGTATCATGAAGCATCAAACTGTGCAAAGAGAATAAATTTTATTGCATGTTAACCAGGTTAAATGAAGCATTCGTATAATGTTGTAATGAAATAGTCTATCTTGAAGGTATATTTGAGTAATTTTTGTCAGAGGAATTTGAAGAGGTCAGTATTTTTCAGTATTTTGTAGGGATTTTGTCACAGCCGCATTTAGTTATAGAAAAAATGTCACCAGAAAATTTTCTTTACTTCTTTAATTTAAATTATGAAAGTTATGTCTTATGTTGTGAGACTATATTTTTATCATTCTGAGAAAATTAACTCGAGCCTGTTTTTCATAAAACACAGTCATAGTATACTCCATTAAGTTAAATTCCTTCCCTGTGTTTTGTTAATATCATGTGCCAAGGGCTTGTGAAATAACAAGAAGTACTTTCATTTAAAAACAGGAGGGAGTGAATATGTCTAAGAGCTCTGGAAAAACAAGGAAGGGCTCTTTGAGAAGCCTTCAAAGATAACTCATTAGTCTTTCCTGAGCTGTCATTCATAGTGTGCTGGTTTAAAGGTGAACCAGCAGGGAAAATGGACTCACCACGAGAGAGATAATAAGTCAGAGCTAAAATTTAATAATAATATTATAATAAATATACTGACACAAAGGAAATTGCTTCCAACCCACAAAACCCAACAGTATAACCCAGTGTCCTGGGGCACAAACCCAAAGGGGTTTGTTAGCCCTGGTGCTGAGACCCCTGTGGCTTCCCCAAGTCCCGAGCAAAAGGAGTGAAAAAACCTGTTGGTGCAGGCGAGGGCTGTGGTCTGGTTGAGAGCGGTGATCTCCTCCTGCCGAGATCCTGCTGCTCCTCTGGATCCGATGAGAAAATTCCCAAGGTCCTCCTACCTACCACTTATGTACCCTCAGGGAGCACCCAGTCCCTCCCCCTGTGCGGGGACTCACACAATGGGTGATTAACTCTGGGAGCCAGGGGGTATTGAACTGTTGATGGCCCATTAGCAGCCCCGCCCCCTCAGGCTGGGTGTGAAGGTGCTAATGACTCCCTGGGCAGCTGCTGCTAATGGTCCATTGTCCTTGGGGAATGAATAGAGCGGGGTAGAATACACAGCTTTAATCACTCACACACAGTGTTAGCTGGTCCCTCCTGCTGAACTAGGACACATAGGTAAAACAATCTGAAACATATGCATAGAATGCTACATCTTTACTATGTGTACAAATTTGTGAAAGAGACCACTAGGGTCTACGTTAGAAATGTCGCATCTAGAAATTTGCTGTTGATCACTACAAACACAAAGCCAGACCCAATGTAATAAAAAGAAGGAACAAGCTGTAAGCTTTTTGGAATTCCAAAACCATGTTCTTCCTCTCACTTTGCCAGTGATTTCCACTTTTACTGCAGTGTACTTACTCAGTGCATTTTTGCACTGGTCTCTGTAGTCAATGTCATCTCCTTCATCTCTGCACATACAGCTTGAGAAGAAAAGGTGCAGGCAGCAGTAGGACAATAAAGGTTTAGGAGCTGCTTATACCAGTTGAACACACTGAAATCCATGGGGCCAGCTGAGATTAACCATGGTGGATGAATGAAATACTCAATGACAAGGTTAATGCTACTTCTGTGTTTAGAAAGAGAGGATATGGAGAGTGCCTCATCTCACCACTGAGAGAGGAAGCATGTCCTCTTAAAATCAATTTCCAATAATGCGATATACAAGAAAAGTAGTCAGGGATAGTCAGCATGCATTTACCAAAGCCAAAATGTGCTAATTCAATCTGACTGTCTTCTGCAATTCGGTAGCCGCAAGAACAAGGTGGAGGTCACTAAATCCTCTCAACATGGACATTGCCTCCTATAGCATTCATTTTTAAAATGAGAATGGATGAGAAGACTTAGGTTAAAAATTTATTACTATCAGGTATGAATTGTAGCAATAAATGAACTGATAGACAGCTATCAGACAAAAAACCCCAAATGTACTCAAGGGGTCTGCTCAGAAATGATTGTTTTCCACTGATAGAATGACAGAATGCCCCCTCAGCAGGTTTTCAGACCATAAAAGATTAGGGGGAGTGGTGGACCCAAAGGCAGAGCTTCCCTTCCTCAATTTCTGGAAAGATGGCTGGGTGGTATGCTGAGTTGGACTTGTTTAGTCTGGGGAAGAGGATGTAAAGGAATGGTCCAATAGCCTCAGAAAACTACCGATGTGAAAAACTGTTTCAAAGACAGCGCAGACAAACTCAACTTGGTACCGCAAGACTAACTTGTTGAAAGTATTACAAATTATAGCTTGATGTATATTGGACATCAGAAAGAGTTTCCTTACAAGGAGGTAGTGGAGTACAGAGAATGTTACCCAGAGAGCCTGAGGAATCTTTGTCCTTTGAAATTTTCAAGGCATAAGTGGGGAAATTCTCAGCTAACATGATCTACTGCCTGTGATGGTAGCACCTTGAGCAGGAGATTGGAGTACAGACCATCAAAAATACCTTCCAGCTGAAACTGCAGCCCCATCCAGGCCAAAATGTAGAGAGGGCAATTGAAGAACTGTTTATTCTAGATGAATCATTTATATCCAGCTCCTGGTACATATAAGCATTGTTACTTTTCTGTAAAACAGACACATAAAAACTTATTTATCATCTGCAAACTGTTATTTGCAATGGCATTTGTAATGTATTAAGTTCCTCCTTCTCATGTATTGTTACCAGGCTCTTCATGATTGTTTGCCTTTGCTACCTCAGTGCAAAGCTCAAATAATTTCCTTATTTAAAAAATTATATATTAATTAGGGTATGCAGAGACTGCAGCAAGTAATTGCTATTGTGAAGTGTGATATGGTAGATTTCTGAAAGATGAAAAGCACTGCAAGACACTAAGAGAAAAGAGTGGTGATAGAACAAATCTATTAAGATTATGCTATTTGCTCTCCTTTATTTATGGTACAGTTCCAATAACTTCATGCAAGAATCACTTTGAAATTCAAAACAACTTGATCTATGTTTTTTCCTATTACAACAAATAAAGATTGTGCAATAGGCTTGAGTATATAGTGGTCAATGTCACTAATAAGAGTCATGCCACATATGCAAAAGTTTCAGGAAGAAAATGCATTTCTAGGAATTTAAGATTGATTTATTTAAGGTTAATCTTAAGTTCAAGGTTGACAGTACTGTTTACAGCTACATGTGGAATTGATTTTTAAATATGGATTTTCCAGAGTACGAAATATTTTTCTTAAATTCCCTTTGTAGCTGGATTCTTGCATAAAGTTTGTGTCATTATTTGCTGTTATGTGATTCAGGGTTCATGATCAACTGTGTTACTGTCATAATTTCATGGCTGAGTCATGAGAGATCAACATTCTAAACCACATTGAGTCATTTTTTGTGGTAACACATCATGATTCATTGCTGTTAGAGCAGGATTCTTTTTAATCCTTCTCTTTACTCTCTTGCAAAGCATAATTTTAATTTTAGTTTTGTATTACTTCTGTTCTCTTTCAGTGATCATACAGGTAGAATAGACAGACATGTGGAAGTCAAAGACTTGAACAGAGGGCACATTTGAAGAGTTGGTGCATGCAGAAAACTGTCCCTGTGTGAGCTAGAGGCTACGTACAGATTTAGATCAAGTAATCACAATTCGGGCATATTTGTAGTTAATCAATTTGCATCAATAAATGTTCATTCATAACCTCTAGTTCAGAATTTTGCTAGCCTAAAGAGATGAGTGTGCATCTCTGTTCTATGGATGTGCTTGTCACTGGAAATTATGACACACCAATGAAACAAAAGTAACATTTTAATCTGTCAATTACCCACTTCGTGGCAGTCAGAAAAAGTTAGTAGAAATCACCTTTTCTAGCATTTTACATTCATTTATAGGCTGGTGGAATTATCTGTGCTCAGATATTTTCTTCACTTAACTCACATTAAAAGTGGATGTCTATCTTCTTGAGAGGCAGACAGCAGTGAGTGGAATATTGTGTGACACACAAGAGGCTTCTTAGAACATCTATCTTTGGATGCTAATGAGGAAAGAGCATACAGCAGAATCTAGGTTTTGTTTAGTCTAGTGAATAACATAGGAAATGCATCCACAGACTTCAGTGAAATGATGAGCACTGTCTGGGTGGAACTTTGTAATAGCACCTGGGGTACGCGAATGCTCTATATATGCCATACTTACTAGAAATAGAGAATTATCTTAGGACAGATATCTCTATTCAAGGAAACAAGAAGAAATGAAATATTTCTGCCTACAAAGCAGTCTGTTTAACAAACTGCAATAAAGCTAGCCTAATTAACCCTTCCTTTCAAGCAGTGGGCGCAAATTGACTTATGCATTTTTAGCTACTACTAACCTGTAATGACTTAGTAAAGAGGAAGTTTTTACATAATATAGGTAATGACACTTAGAGCTCCACTATTTCTCTAACAGGCAAGATGCAGCAATCCCCTTGCATGATTTATGAGTCAACTTCATATTAGTATTATAATTTTTCTGGATTTGGTTTTTATATTTCTATTGGCAGACTTGAACTATTTTAATGTAAAGGATTCTTGACATGATCTAGGATATCATATTAATATTGTGAAAGCCTCCCACCACAATGCAGATTTCTCTGATATTTACCAAAAGCCTCATAAAAGCTATCTGGGACAAAATTACTACAACCTCCTTATGCAGAAGGAACAATTATGCTATATATGACCTATCTGTGCCATTTTCCTTGTTTGCAGGAGTCACATGCAAAACTTAAAATCATTTAAGATTATTTTGTTGTATAGTTAAATGAAAATATTCACAGTATTTTGTTTCAATTCTTACTGTGCTGGAAGTTATAATAAATATTACTACTGGTTTTGTGTGCAACATAAACCTATTTATCCACATATTTGCTGTAGAGAGGATTTTTTTCTTGAGTAAATGTGTTTTAACAGCAAAGAAATCTTCAAAAATATGTGTACATATATTACATACAGTAACATACATATACATATATTTACCACCTGCCACACTGGCACAACTTGTGTTGTGATAATAAGGGTCTTTTCAATAGAAGCATGTTTACCATGATAAAAAAATGGCATGGTATATTTACCATTTATTTTTCATTCTCTCCCTAATGTATGCTAAATTAGTGAAATCTCCCTTCTAATATATATGTTCAGTCCACAGGATGTCTTCTTCATTAATTTGTTCCCTTTGGCTCATTATTTTTACATTGTGGCTACAAAGATGACACTATAGCAACCACTGTTTCCAACCCATTGATAAGTGACAGCAATTTACAGTTCTTTTCATTAACGCAGTGGACCAAAATCAGTGGACACTTACAAAGATATACAAACTTCTCATGAATAAAATCAGCTCTGCTTTGAGCTGGGGAGCTGGAGGGTGGGATGGTGAGCAAAGAGACAAGTAGAGGTTTTGTCTGGTATTTATTGTCTAGATGAGGAGGGTGGTCAAAAGGAGAGGTGTCGATATTGCCCTTCATGAGACACTTTGGGTTTGGCAAGGGAGTGATAAACCCTAGAAAAAGAGTTACAAAGGGAGCTGGAATTGAGAGCTTTCTCACACATTTTCCATTTTAGTCTCCTGGGGCCTGTGAACAATAAATGGTCTAAAAGGCATGTATCACAAGGATGCAGCTCTTTATGTCCTTGTGTTGGTTGGTTTGTTATCAGCCTTTTTCTTTCTTCATGTAAATCACAGCCATGTGTTATTGTCACAACTTTACCCCTATGTATATCATCTTGAAACTTAACGCAACATTGTTGGGATTATGTGTTAGAAGCACACATTCATGCTGATGAACTTTTCATGTGACGATCTATTTTACTATTTTACTGTAGTTAGTGGCACACATGCAGAAACTCTATAAACTTACAACATGAAAACAAGAGCAAATTAGAAAGGTCTCTTGAAGGAAGGACTTTCTATCTTCCTAATGAAGCCAGGATTTCTGCAAGTTCACTTTGACAACAATTGCATTAAGATCAAAGGGGATATGAAAACCATGACAATGTGACTGTATTTCATGCATCATGAGGCAGGGTTAGTGTAAATTAGACATATCATTAGTTAAGGGGATCTTTTTCCACGGAGAACTCTAGGCTGATGCTTCTTTTCCTTCCCCTTTCCTTTCCAAGTCAGTATCCATTTAAGCAGAAAACAGATTCCTTCCCCCTAAGACTATGACAGAAATAGGCTACGGATTTGAGGGTATGTCCAATCAGTGGCAATATGCATAGTAATATGTGGCACAGCTTGTGTAATGAAGTTCCCAGCATGCAGCCTGGAAAGGTATCCTCAAGTGTGCAGGGTGATTTATTTCCTCTGTCAAGAGGCAGGACAGGCAGGACTTGTCCTTCCCCACAGTCCCTTCAAGAATACTCTGACACCCTGGGAAGCTGTAATAGCTTCTCAAAGCTCAGTTTTTGTTATATTGCTTGGAACCCTCTTTTAGCAAGGTTACTCTCCTGGTCCTTTACATCATTTACACTTGCTTTTAAGGAGTTGAACTGTAAGGAAGATTACCAATTTTTCCCCTTCTATTTACATTTGACTTTACAATAGGATGGTGAATGATCGATGACAAAGTGTGCTCATCCTGCCTGAAATGAAGAACCTGAATGCAATTGGTGCAATACATTTAATTCCTGTTTTCTAACATAGCAATCACATGTGGGAAGATCATATAATGTCTGTACTGAGCTGTGGAAAACACTCAGCCTAAATAACATTTTAAAAATAGCATTATTGTTCAGTAGGTTTATATGATAGTAGAAGTCAATTGATGGAATTACCCAATTAATTCATTATTTTTTTTGCCCCTGTAACTTTAATTTGCTCATTCAATATATTAAAAAAACTGCAGTCTGATTTCAGACTTACCGGCCTCAGAGACACAGCACCAGATTTCATCTGATTTGTAAAAGTTCACTATGTGTTATTACACTGCAGTAGCTTTACTGTCTGATATGCATAGTTTTTATCAGAACTCAAAAAATTATTAATGAGAAATATTACCAAATGAGAAACCTGAGCACTTCTAATCCTTTCTTCATGTATAGATTTAATATCTTTCTCTACTCAAAATTAATTTTCCAGAGACTTCATCGATGAGTGTATGCAGTGCAGTGGTAATACAGTCCCCTGGTAACAACAGCTATCAAAGAACCCTCCTGCCTAGGCATGTAAAAAAACAGATGTTTAACAAAAAGATCTTGGTTTTGAAATCATTTTGGAGTTATTTTTGAAAATCTGTCTTTAGACTCAGTTGTATAACATCTTAATTTAAGTCACAGAATCACAGAATCTGTTGAATTAGAAAAAAACCAGAAAGGTCATTAAGACTAGCTCTCAGCCCTGCACAGAAGCATCCTCAAGTCACACCACGTGCCCAGGAGTATCACCCAAATGCTTCTTGAATTCTGTCAGTCTTGGTGCTGTGACCACTTCATTGGGGAGCCTGTTTCAGTCCCCAGCCATGCTCTGGATGAAGAATGTCTTTTTAATATCCAACCTAAACCTCCCCTGACACAAATTCAGACCATTTCCTTGGGTCCTGTCACTGGTCACCACAGAGGAAAGATCAGTGTCTGCCCTTCCCCTGCCTCTCATAAGAAAGTTGTAGCTGCAATGAGGTCTTCCCTCAATTTTTCTTCTCCAGGCTGAACACACCAAGTGCCCTCAGCCACTCCTCATGGAGCTTCCCCTCAAGGCCCTTCCCCATCTTTGCGGCCCTCCTTTGAACACTCTATAATGGCTTAATGTCTTATATTGCAGTGCCCCAAACTGCACACAATATTCACGGTGAGGCCTCCCCAGTGCAGAGCGGAGTGGGACAATCCCCTCTGACCAGCTAGTGATGCTGTGTCTGGTGCCCCCCAGGACACAGTTGGCCCTCCTGGCTGCCAGGGCATTGCTGACATATTCAACTTGCCATTGATCAGGACCCTCAGGACACTTGCTGCAGAGCTCCTTTACTGCATCTAATTCCTCAGTCTGTTTGTACACTTGGGGTTGACCCATCACTGGTGCAGGATCCAGCACTTGCCCTTGTTGATCTTCCTATGGCTGGTGATTGCCCAGCCCTCTAATTTGTCAAGATCTCTCTGCAGGGCCTCCCTGACTTCAGGGAGTCAACAGCTTGTCCCAGTTTTGTGTCATCTGCAAACTTGTTTACTGTCCCTTCCAATCCTGTGTCCAAGTCATTTCCGAAGAGCATTATGTTGAAGAACACAGGACCTGAGATGGAGCCCTGTGGAAGCCCACTAGTGACAGATCACCAGTCTGATGTTACCCCATTCATTGTTACCTTTTGTGCTTGACCCATGAGCCAATTCTTCACCCACCACCTGATGAGTTTATTCAGCAATGGGATGGATGGTTTGTCCAGAAGGATCCTGTGGGAGACAGTATCTAAAGCTTTACTAAAATCCAAAAAGATTACATCAGCTGGCTTCCCTTGATTAGCTGGGTGAGTTACCTTGTCACAAAAGGAAATAAGCAGGATAGGTTGAAGGGATTCATAGGTTTGTCTCTATAGTCTCTAAACAAGTAGCACAGAGCGCTACTATCTCCTAGGATGTTTCTGAGGGTTACATGCATTTTTGGTGGGTTTTTAAGATATCTGTGGAAGAATGCAGCATTTATGATTTATGCAGTTTTCAGCTGGCTTCTGAAGTAGCTCACTGAGGTAGCTGCTGAGCTCCTTGGACAGTTGCCTCTAGCTTTTTCTGCTGCAGGACTGAAGTGCAAGCACCATTGTACTATGCTTTGCATTTTCATAGCATCACTGGGTTCCTGGGGCTCAGTTTCAGAGGACCTCACCTTTTAGATAGCTCTCAGCTCCAGGGGACCTACTTTTCTAGTTTTGCATCAAAGCTTTATGCATGCTCTTGAGGACCAAGGGAGTGCTTTCTTTTCTGAGGCCACTTTGCGTCCCTTTCAACCTAACCATCTTTCTCTATTTCCATCTACCTGACTATACAAAGCACTTGAAATATGCTGGTTAACTCTCTGTGAATATCATATAACTAAGGCTTTTCTTGCTCCTAAGGATGTCACTGGAAAAATCAAATATAGGCACATATTGAATGAACTAATACCATATCAATTGTTAGGGTGACAACTGTAATTTTTCTTTTTTTATTATAAATTTTTTGTCATTGTTGGTAATGTGTATAATTACGGTCTGCTGCTTTGCAGTCCATCCCTTCCTGGAAACCCATAATGATTCCTGTAATCTTTAGGAAGTAAGGAGCATTGTGAACAAGAGAGAAGACATAAATGTCCGATTAGTAGGTAACATGAAGTTCTGAAATATTGGTTTATCCAGCTCTTATGAAAGCCCTCTAATTAATGGCATATCATAATATAGTTTTGAAAAAAGTCATTGTTCCTGTATCTAATACAGACTTTGCCTTACAATTCCCTGAATTAGTGATCCTAGAATTAGTGATCCTAGAATTAGTGATCCTAGAGTGAGGTATTGCTCTCTTACTGATGTTTTGACATATTTACATCCTTCACTATGAATAGACAGAGTCTGTTCATTCTTTTTGTCCCAAGATAGGCAGAGGAATGCAGGATATGTGAAAAATTATTAGAAAGGGTTTTTGTTGAACCTGGTTTGCAAAGTTCCAACCTATTGAGAAAGAGCTGTTTAACAACTAATTAGTTAGGGATAACTGGATTCACTTCAGTGATGTTGTTACCAGTAAGCCTCAGGGATTCAATTTTAAATGGGAATGAAATTTGACCCTAGAAATGGGTGACATTTTTACCCAGTTCTGAAGAGGCAGTTCTTCCTGAAACCAATGGACCCTGAAGAAGACAGAACAGCCTAAATATTCTCCTTTATATCAGAAACACAGAGGGACCATGACTCCTGTAATTCATAAACCTTTCATGAATTTCTCTTGGGGAATGTGGTTCTGTAGAAGGTAATGAAGGGATGTATCTTAAAGTCATAATCTAATTTCAAACTCCAGCCAGCCAATTTCCAGACCTAATGAGATGCTGAAAGTCTGAAAATCTGTTGAGGATTAAGGAGAGAGGTGGAATTACTCAATCTCGCTGTTCTAACCCTAAACATTTCTAATTTGATTTTTCTTTTAAAATTCTTAAAACATTTAAGTAGGTTAAATCACCTGGAAAAAAAAAAAGAAATTAAAAGGTATAACCATAATCGTAGTAGCTTCTTTACTTGCTCAGGATGAGATAGGAGAGATAGTAGTCCTCTGAAAAGATTTTCAGAATATATATTCTGAACTTCTCAGCTACCAATGCTCTAATATATCATAAATCAAACTGTAAAATTGTGAATTATTGCTGTTGACTGTAATAGAAAATTTTACTGGGTAACAGAGAAAGATTGCATGATTAACCCGACTCTTCTCACCAGGCAAAAATAGTTTGACTATACTTTTTAGTAGTATTTGCCATTCTTCAGTTCCATGCAAAAGCAGACACATATGTATATTCATCCTTATGCATGTCAGAAATGTGTAATAACACAGATAATTTTTATTTTCTTTTAATATTCAATTCAGAACCAAGTAAGTCTTACTCTCTATATCTGAACTGTAACTTGAATTCTTTTGCTCACTCAAATACCAGGTAGAATCATCAACTTAAATCTTTATAATAAAGTAAGCCTTTTGCCCATTAGGATTTTAGCACTTAGATACTTTTAATACAGATTCAAAAGATGCTAATAAAGTCAGAAATTTCCCACGGGGGGAATAATGGAATGCTTTTAAAACTCACTTTCAGTTAATGACTAAGGCATTTTTGCTAGCAGCAATTTGGTTTCTCATCCCAGGTAGAGAAAAATGCATTAAAACTGTAAAGTGTCCTTTCAGCTACCTGCTAAAGCCAGCTGCTGCCATTGAGTGAAATAGTATTAACTTTATGGGCCTGGGTTTTGGGGAGGATAGCTGGAAGAGAAAATACCTGCTTGGAGGAGGGTCCTTTAAACATGAATATGAACCAATAGAAACTGTAGGAGTCAGGCTGATGTAGCACACTGTATAATCTGTTCACTGTATTTGGATTGCTAATTAAAAAGTGATATAGACAGTACTGTATGAATGTACCACAACCTGTTGAACGTCTGTCAGACTTTATCTTTGTTTTCACATATTTGAATATTCTTTAATAAGGGGTCTTAACTGAAAGCAGAATATGTCTGTAAAAGTGGAGAACACATATATCATCTTAATATTCTTACTCCATCTTCTTCGAGCTAGCTACCGTAGACAGCTAACCTCATTCATAAGAACAATATGTAAATTGTAAGCCAGTTTTTTTCTTATTGCTTTGGGAAGCTGAGCTAGGGTGGCAAGTTAGAAATACAACACCTAAACATATATGTGAACCTAGCAATGGCATATCTACAAGAAAAGAGGAATCTTTTTTGTTGCCAACAAATATTATTTTTATGAGGTATGCATTAAGACAGGAAAAATATGGTTATTTTTAACAACATGTTCTATGTGTGCCCTTCCATAAGTTATGGTATCTGTTTGGTTTGGGTTTATTTTGTTGTTGTTGTTGGGTTTTTTCCCATTTATTTTCCTTCACCTTACCTGACAGTTCTTGTTTCTGCCTCTTAGAAAGCCAGCTTCCCTACTTCATACTTAATGGCACCCCCATTCCTCAGCAAGGTAGGATTAATGGAACATTTCTTGCATTAACTTGATTACATTACATTAGCTGACACTGTTAAATATAAAACCTGTTTTAATAATACTGGTGATTAGTAAAAGTTGGGAGATTAACTTGGAAGCTTATCTAAATTTACAAATCCCAAAACTGAAAAACCTCCTAGTTTTCTTTCTAAGGTGATGAGGTTCAGAAGAGTTCTCAGAATGGGAAAAAGCGGTTCTTGGTGATAGTGACTTCACATGGAGATGAGATTATGAGTTTAGAAGAAAGACAAACATATTGGGTTTTTTTGGTTTGGTTTGTTGGCTTTGTTTGTTTTGCTTTTTAACACAGTCCCCATAACACAATTTCCTCTAAAAATAACCATACTACTCCATACAGATGAAAAATGGATTGACTCTGGAACATGTTGACGGGACATAACAATCAACACTGCCAAGGAGACAACAGAGGTGTAAGAAAGCTGTAAAATTACACAGTATCTGTCCAATGATAAAAGCTGTGTTTTCAAAGTAGGTATTCCGGTCTTTGTAGAGGTTGCTTTGAGGACAAGGAGTTAGTTAAATAGTAGATATTATCCAAGGGATTGCAGCCAAACAGCATATCAGAAGAGCATGTGCTTTTCTGCTACATTTTGACATTCTTCCTCAGGTAAAAGGATGTTTCAGAGTATTTGTGATTTTCTCTGCGGCTGAAGAAAAACAACATCCTGATTTCTCTATTGTACTCCACCTCCAAAGATCAGAGTGAGAGGTTCTCTAGTGAAAAGATGGACATAGCAGAAGCTGTTTCAGACATAAGGGTGTCCATCAGCTCTTCCAAAGGCAACCCAGTTTGAAAGAACTGGTTAGGACCCAAAGTTTTTTTTTTAATTCCTCATCAAATAAAAGCAAAAGCTTTCTGAAATTAGTTGACAAAGTTTGTTTCAGAATATGTCTATTTGAAAACATAGAGGTTTGAGAATCATTATACCTTGGTACCATCTATGGAGTCTTAAATGTAAATTTGGGGCATTGAACTGAGTTAAAGCAATATTTTAGAAACCTTGTCTAAATTAACAGTTATGATCTTGATGTTCATTATTTCAGTAAAATCTTTCACTTTCTTTTTTGATCTTTGTAAGAGAGATGGTGTGGTGCAAAGAGAGCAGAGCTGTGAACCACAATCCTCATTTTTCAGCTCTTCGCTTGCCACCAGGTTGCTGCATTGTCATGACTAGAGAAATTCTCTCTGACTACTGTATTTTACAGAAATGTTCTATGAAACAGTTGGCCAGTAAATATGAAGCAGATTGAATATGGAGTAAATTGCATAAATGCTGCGGTTTTAGAATTTTCTCTGCATTGACAAGGCAAATGACAGGAAATACTCATGTGACAATAAAGCAAGATGGAAAAACAGGGAAAAAACGCACAAGACAGCTGACAATGTGAAGTTGTGCTACAATACACAAGCACCTCTTAAAGTCAACGTAAAATTGTCATAGCCATAAATTAGATATCTTTAAAATTGTTGTTCTTAAAGATGGAATAGACAGTTAGAATTCTATCCCATTTCAAACTGAGCATAAAGAAATGGATGACATTTCTGGCTTAAAATGTGCATAAGCAACTTCAAATGACACAGAGAGAAAAGCCAGGACCACTTTTAGTCAAGCTAGGCATTTGAGTTGAAGAGTGAGTATTCCCAAAGTGAGATGTTGAAGAACAGAAATCAAGATCCTTTACACTGGAAGTCCACAGAGCAGAAGAGACTATCCCATGAACAGGAAGCAAAGGAAAGATCATGAAAACCTGTTTCCCTTTAGTTTCTTAATTAGAAGGTACTCTGCATAGAAACAGAGTTAAAGAAATTATGTCATTACAGCACACTGCAGAAGCAGCTCTACAGGCAATGCATCATTGATATGAACATCATAGATGTCATAGACTGTGATAAGAGTTTGATCTTAGGAAGATGAACAGAGGGAGTACATTAAAGGCATGGCTATACTAATCCACGTGTACTGCATGTAGGAGATAATCTCTGCTTTGACAGTGAAAGCAACACACTTCTAGGTACTAGGACTGGAGAAACATTCAGAGAACTCAGATTTTAATCTAGCAATGAAGAGTGCTGAAAAGATGAGGAGAGGGAGACTAAAATTTTAGTGTCTAGTGGCTGTTCATTATCTCTCATTAGAGCCACTAATATAGTTAGCAACAATTTTAGGATAGTAATGCTGTGACCTCAAGGAGTGACTTTTTCTTGCCTATTAAGGCAATCATTACTAAGATTAACACATGTTGATAAGCAATTTTTTAGCTTCTGTTTTCTTCCTATCTGCTCCATCATTAAACAATCTTACTGTCTAGGACTCTATGTCTAACACTTTTCACATCTGCTATCCTTATTTACATACAAAATGTTCCATAAAAATAGGTTTTCTAAGGCATATGCTTGATCTCATCTGCTCTATGCAACAGTCTTCTCAGAACTGTGGTTAGAATAATAATGAAATGCTATTTCTGCTCAGTCTGTCAATAATCAAAGGCTTATAATTTTGAGAGTGAATAGAATCACAGTAAAATGTTCCCACTTCAAAGTGCAAATGTAGATTATTACCTTCTCATGCTGCCATAATTATTACCACCGTCTGCAGAAGTTATCTGCAACAATAAAACTACACAGGAAACAGCATAGCCTGAGCTTCTTTACTTGTTCAGGATGAGATAGGAGAGATATTGTTAGTGTGTTCCTTGCACAAAACTATTTCTTTTTTTTTAATGCTTCCCATAGCTACTAACAAGTGTCATACATAACAGTAGGAACTATTCTATCAGGCCTTTTCTACACTTAGATAAAAAGCAGTGTATTTCAAACACTTGCTCTCAGCCTCTTTTCAGCTGGCAGATTCCTGTGTACATGTGAGATAGATGATTTTTATAAATATGATGAAAACTAAAGAGAAGTATTTTTGCTTTTATTCGATGTGTCTACACATAGAGACACAAAACTAACCAGTAGTACTTAATATTGCATGGTGGAAATACTATGATTACTTCTCCATAACACTGTTTTATGTGCAACTTTGTGTCAGTTGCATAGTACTTGGTAATTATATTTAGAAGATCCAAAAATTCCAAATAACTTGCATTCTGGTTTAGGAAACAAAGTATTATTTCACTCTATACTTACAAAAGTAGAAATAAAGGTTCATGCAGGACTGCAGATTCTGTTTTAACACCAGAAAAACCTGCAAAAATGACTGTCAAAGGCTTTCCCTCAATAACACCTGCAGAGAATTCATGTGTTCTGCCATTGCATTACTGAGATCCTTACATAATCTTTATAAACTTTATATGATTTTATGTTTTTTTCTTTTCTTTTCTTTTCTTTTTTTTTTAAATTAGAAGTTCAACATGCATAACGGAATTCAGGAATATTTACTTAATATTCATATTACAAACCCGTTGCCAAAACTTTATTAAAATAGTGTATAGAGAAGTTGTTAGTGCATTATTATGTAAACTTCATAATCTACTCTAAATGTCAAAGCCCAGGATGAATTTCTTGGGGGTTTTTAGTTGTTTTTCCTTTTTTTCCTCCTTTTAATATTCATGAAATAGGCATTAAAAAGCTCCATTCTGACTTACTGGGAGAAGTGTCTTGTAGCAGAATATTTTGTTTTGATAAGTTCTTGTTCCTCTCAGTGTTTTCTTCTGTAATAAGTCCCCTTTAATAGCCTTATGTATAAAGGGAAGAAAACAATTCTGAAAGACTACTTCTGTGGCCATGACAGAATTCTCATTCTTGTTTTTACCATTTTATACTAGAAAAGTCAGCTATAGTAGAATCAGGAAGAATTCAGTAACATACTTGACATGTAGACCTATTAGCTTGGGACGTGTTAGACGTTTAGTCAAAGAAAATTGAATCCTTGGTGTAGGTCTCTGGTACCTTATTTTCCTTACCTTGATAAGAGGAGAATTAAAAATTGGTGAAAATATGCAAAAAAAGTGAACAATAAAGTATTCAGTGTGTTCAGTAAAATCTTCATTAGTGTTTATAAACATGTTTGTCTGGTTTATTTCATCATGCCATTGCTAAATGATTTTTTTTCTCTGTGTGTGTGTGTTTGTTTGTTTGTTTAAATATTATTCAACTACTTTAAAAGTTTTATCTTCAATCGTGGATGAAATTATCATTTTTATTCCACTTTTCTGTTTTTTATTTCCCTTTATGACTTCTCAAAACCAATTGTCAGAGTTCAGATGACTAATATCTAATTTTCTTGGCCCTCTGGGATTCATATAATTCAAATTCATTAATTTTTAGAAATTGCTTTTTTCCATATCTGCCCATATCTTTCTTCTTCCTCTTATTTTTTTCTTATCTTAGTAGTTCTTTGCCATAAATGTTAATGCACATGTTCATCAGCTCCATAGTCTATAGAATATCTTAAGGGAATTTTTGTAGGACTAGAGAATTTGGTACTGGCTAAATTTCATCTTAGTTCTCTGCATCTTACTTTCTCAAGTGAGCAGTTGTGACTATGGTGCTGCTTGTGTTATGTCTTTAGCTACTGTTCACTGCTCCAGAGAGCCTATGGCTACTTTGCAATAAAATATTCAGAGCTTATCATACTGATTTTATAAATTTTTTGCTTCTGGGCTAGTTATCAATTGCATTCCTAAATGTTTACTATAAAGTGTGATTCCAACACAAACTGAAAGAAGAAAAAAAATGGGAATTAATAAAAAACCTTGGTTTTCATAAAATAAATATTGAAATCATCTGAGTTAAATATCACTGTTTTGCTGTTAGGAGAGACAAGTATGGAATGATTTGACCTGTGTTTCAGCAGAAACTATACAGTGTCTGGATGGAGGTCACCTGGAAAGGACAGATAGGAGCCTGACCATCACAAGCAGCTCTTGTGTGTATGCTCCTTATTTTAAAATATGTTATAATCCAATAAACAGAGCTTGGTGGAAGAGCAAGGTGGTGCTGCCATAGCCTGGTTACTGTCCCTAGTAGGATGTGTTGTGCTAAACTCATGTTCCCAAACCTGTGCACTGGTGAATCCTGCAGCACTGCTGATACCCAGAGCAGGGCAGATCCTTCACTCCTTTTCTTCCCCAGGCACTTAACTCATAGAGCACATAGACCTAAGTATCTTGCCAAGGGGGTGATTGTAAGAAACAGCCATTTCTGATATCCCAAAGGTTCAATGACACCATTCCACAGATTGCTTTTATGTCCCATTCAGTGTACCGCTTTATTTGTTACAGTCTCAGTAATTTGTGTATTACCCAGTCCCTTTGGAGGAGGATGTGAAATATTTAATGTCAAGAAAAATTTAGAACATATATTTTGCAAGTACCAGAACATGATCTGTGCAGTGGAGATGTGCCTTTTTCATTTGAATTGTGCAAAACATTGTGCTTTAAATGAAACCAGTGGTGGGGAAAGTTCTATTTCTGCTGTCAGAACCTACATAGAAAAATGTTATTTATGCCTCAGAGAATGCAATTTTACCAATGTCACAAAAACTTATTGAAATAATATTTTATAGATATTTCTTTAGGGTTTTTTTTGTAAATGAGGTTGATTGTTCAGGAGATGAAAAGCACCAGATTGGAAATAAGACTGGAAGTGGAAGAAACTGAATTCCCATCCATATAAAACTTCTCTGACACCATCAGGAGCCAGGCAAGTCTCTTTGACCTACTCAGTCGAATTACCCTGTTAGTGAAGGGCCAAATTGTGGGTGCACAGGTGAATACTGTAGTTTTATTTACACTTTCAGCTTTAAAAAGATGGAGACCAGAGTCTACCACTGAAGCCAAGAAGAAGGAAAAAAAATCCATATTCTTTTGGTAAAACCCTCCAAGCTTTCGAAGAGGTAATTCACGTCAAAGTTGCCTCCTGATTATTTTCCTTCTCCATCTCACTCAGCAGCTGTACTGGCATAGATGTTTGAGATTCACTGCCCAGGAGCATTTCCTGCAGGTGTCTGGTTTACGGAGATGAAGATGGAAAGGCTAGTGAGTAGAGGCCAAATCTTGCAGCAGCAGTAGCAGCTGGGTAGGTGCTTCCTTTGAGGGATAAGGTTCTCTCTCTAGCTAGTGCAGGTAATGTTTCAAGCCTGCCCATGAAAAATGCAAGAACATACTTTTTACTATGATGAAGGAACATTTTGAAATGTAGGATTTTTTTTTTCTGAATATAGCTTCTTTGTTTCTGTGTTGGTTTTTTTTTCATTTTTGAGACTTTCCCTTTGCAAAGTGAAAGGGTTAAATATAGAGAGTTATGATTTTTCAAGGGTGTTTAGATCTTAGAGAGAAAAAAACAAAAAACCAAAACCCAGTTCTATCATATAACAGAATAGGAATTAAACAACCTTGTGTATTTTTTCATTATAGATGCTCACATAAGCTGGGACAAAAACATGCTCCTAACATATCTTGAAAACTCTACGTTCAAGCCAGGATGACTTCTACACAGATAAAAACTACTAGATGGAAAATATGACAGCACATATCCTGCAGTGGTCAAGGAGATCCAGGCTTCTACAGGACTGGAAAGCCAACTTTTGATGAAAAAATGTTTTTTCTATAACTCTACAAAACTAAGAAATATTTTATGCAACTTTGCCAATGTAAATTCATTGCATGCAGCTAGGGCAGGGAATAAAATAAAAAAAATTTTTTTGAAAGGACTTCTATTGCATTGCATCTCTGTTGGAAACACAAATCTCCTCTACAGCTTTCTGTACTGTGTAATGTCTCATTCTGGCAAAATGCTTGTAAGTTCATAGACACCTGTATTTTTCTGTAGTTTATTATGACTATCTTTCTATTTAAGCATTTGGTATGTATAGTCAATCCAGGAAAGAAGTAAGTCCAAATATTTATTTAACTTCCATAGAGCACAGGTTGATTTAACCTGACTACTGAAATTAAAGTAGAACTGTTCCTATCAATAGCAAGGGAAACCTTAAATGATTTAGACATTGGTGTGTGATGTGTGGGTGGGATGCAGACCCTCTGAAGAGAGCAGTTCATCCCCAGCAAAGAAAAGTAATAACATCCAAGGATTAGCAAATCGCTTTTTTATTCCTAATTAAATTGCTTCCATCTGCCAATCACTGGTGGAGGCATAGAGATGCACAACCACTGATGCTCAACCTTTGCCATCTGCTCACAGTGTCCTTGGGCAGGATGTCCCATCCACACAGAAGCTGCCTCTTATTTGCTCAGATTCTATCTGCAAGGGCCCAGGTGTTCCTTTATTTAGATAAAATGATAAATCATAACTTGATTCTAGAAATCACCCGCTTTCTGGTAAGAATTCAATTTTTTTTATTGCTAATATTGTATATTCATATTGCATCCAGGTAATCAAGTGAGCTGAAGGCATTTCCCCATTCCAGCAAGGTTAAGGATTAAAGGATTACATGGTTTTTGAAACAGTGAGCAGGACACTGAAACTAAAATGTACACAGTTTTGCACAGATTCTATCACTGTCCATCCTGCCAACAGCAATTGCCAGGTCAGCTGTCCAGGCAAGAGGCTGGCTAGCAGCCACTTCAGTCTAGACTGGGTGTCTGGTGCACAACACAGGTGTCATAAGGAAAATGGTGGAACTGATATTAAGATGTCATGACAAAGAGGATAATTTTGTATGAAATAAAGCTTCATGTTTTTGTTGCCCATGAGCAACTTATTTCAATAATGTTCAATGTTGTCCTCAAGAGAAATATCCTTTTGCAGTAATATTATTCTCTTTCCATCTCTTCAAGACTTTTTAAAATGTTTATATACAGTAATAAATATATATTTTTTTCAAGCTGAGACAGACCTTGAAACATAATGCATCTTTTTATAGCATTATTCACCCACTCAGAAGAAAACAATTCACAAACATGGAGTTTAAAATACATCATAAAAGTCACGCTTCTTGTGGTACCAGTTTAACTCAATACATCCCTAT
The DNA here is from genome assembly GCA_021164005.1 of Willisornis vidua nigrigula. NCBI lineage: Eukaryota > Metazoa > Chordata > Aves > Passeriformes > Thamnophilidae > Willisornis > Willisornis vidua. The sequence goes on from JAJPCS010000018.1 coordinate 3,131,097, forward strand.
CATTAATAGCTGTAATATATGGAAGTAAACCTGAAAGAATTAAAAATTGCAGTCCAAAAACCTGTGCACTTAACCCTGAGGTACTGGAGAGGAGACAAAACCTGAAATAGGTCTAGTTTTTGTTAGCTGGTGGGTGACAAGCAGACTTAGAGATGTTGTCATAAAAGGGAACTATGGGTCCTCATGCTAGTACTGTAATAAAGATGTCTACCTCTTGCCAAACAGCATACCTGTTCCCTCCCTGAAGAGCTGGGCTTCTTTGTGCATCATCTTTACCAAGACACATCCTTTCTGAAGTCTAAACTGTTTCTTGTTGGTCCAACTGTTAACTGATGTCCATAGTGGGTGTGGTTGCACTTGCCCAGAACTGGCCTGATCAACACCCTGATTAAAATCCTTCTGGGATGAAGTGAAAACCAGTGTTAAGATCCCAAGGTGTTTCCTGAAGAGTTGTCTTGAAGCAGAGACACACCAGTCTAGCTTTGTAAAGGTAATTAGGCTTTTAATTCCTGCTTTTCAAGTGGACTACACATTTTAATACCTGGTTGCTTGTAACTGCCTTTTTCTACCAGACAACTTGAACAAGGTTTCAATCTGTCCAAATCTTGAAATCTGTGACAGAGTATTTCAATGTCTGCACCACATAAAAATGCTAAGAACAAATTCCTTCTTCATATAATGAAGAAAATGTACTCAATCAAAAGAGGAAACAAGTTCCAATGCTTGTCAAGCTGTCTCTGTACAGGTCCCATTTCTGAAAATATTGGATGTAGGAAGGAGTCTTAGCCCCTTAATGAGCTGTTTATCCCCACTGGAGCCGGCAAGGTAGGAACATTTTCTGAAGGATCAGTTCTCCATAAGCACATACCTTATGTGAAGTGAAGGGACAGCAATAAGCTACGACTGTACTGATGAATTCACATTTTCTAGGGTTTTTATTGGGATGTAACACAGAAACCTCATCCTGTGCTCATTTGCAGAACTTCTCTGGAACCAGCATTTTTTTTTTTTGAGATTATGTATTATTTGGAAAACATGCCTTTTTTATTATTATTATTATTATTAATCTGATCCAGTAATCCTCTTTTTTCTGTCTACAGTTTAAAGCAGGACACTGAACTCCAGTAAGTGTGTTTCTGAGTCTACATCTGAAAGTGGAAATAAAAGCAATTGGCACCAATCCTTCCATCTAAGGCAATAAATGAATGGTAGATTATTTTTATTGTGCTAGCTACAAGCAATTTATAAGTAAATATATTCTTATTTTTCCTCTCTTGTCTTTTTTACATATTATAAATATTATTTCATTTTCAAGAGAAAATAAGAGTCCTGCCAAAACTCCAGATAATCTCTCATGCACAAATCATATGCTGTCACATTAATCATAAATATCACATTGCTAACAGCTACAGACCAGTTACCTGATACATGTACAACTAAATGAAAAAAAGCAACCAAATGTTGAGCAAGAAATGCTTCTACTTTATGTCTCAGTCATAAGATCATTTATCGGAATTTCTTCTCAGGCCAGATTTTAGCATGAATAAAATAATATTTTTTTTCCTGTTGCCTATTTGTGTCAGAATATATATGTATATTTACAACAAAAGAGTTCAGTGAACAGATAATTAACCTCTAAGTGCATGTCATTCATGACTATTGTTTAAGAAGAGGCCATCCTTTCCAAGCACGGATATAAACACACTTCAAAGGAACAAACCCAAATAACATATTTTTTATCTCCAAAATATTTATTGTGGCTTCATTTTTGAAAATAGGGTGTACTTTATAGGCACTGACCTGATTAGGAAACAAGTGGAACAGTCTTAGTGGGAGCATAACAGGTGTCTGAATAACCAGTGAAAGAGAAATGGCAGCAGACAAGTCACTTCTCACACCACCTGCATGCAAACGAAGAGAGAAATAGGGTATTGGAGTGGGATAAGCCTTGCCCTGAGCATTTAGACAGATTTAGTCTTTGTTTGAGGAAGAAGCTTAAATTCATAGTCTATCACAAAGAGCATCAGTAATGTATTTACAAAAAGTCAAAATAAACATTATGATAGGACAAATGACTTGGCAAAATCTGTAAGTATTACAGCTTTAGATGGGTTATATTAGAGACAAAGGAAACAAGAATTTTGTGCCTAAGAAGTATGTATGCCTGAGTGGTTGTGAAGAAGACATAGGGGGTTTTGCTTGACGTTTTTTTTTTTAATTGAAAGAGAAAAAAGGTTTTTCAAGATGAATAGATAATGGAATTTCTGGGGAAAAAAAAAAAAAAAAAGGACTATGAATTGCTGAGATGTTCAAACTGGGAAGGGAATCCAGCTCTGGACTTTGTGGGTTTGTTGCAGTCTTTGACCCATGCACAATTAACCTGAATCTATGGATCAGATTATTAAAGAGCTATAGAGGCAAAGCTCATTAGGTCAATCTAATACTAAGATATTTGAATACCAGAATTCTGGGGATAGATGTTTTGAATACTATTTATAAACATGAAATATATTTTCCTAAGTCAGTAGTATTGAATATATATTTCATTATCACTTCTTTTTTTTTTCTTTTTTCTTTCTTTTTTTCTTTTTTTTTTTTTTGCTACTGCACAGGTAAAATTTTCGTAGTATGGATGTAGTCTGTGGCTTCTTCTACTTGAAATGGAAATGTATAACATTTGACTGTTGAAGGATTTGTCTTCAATTTAATTCTATTTCCTACCTATTCAATGGAATGAAGATCAACCTCATTTGGCGAAACACCATATTGGTGTTTTGCCTGTCAGTATCCTGAGGCAGGAGGACCAGGGCATTGCACAGCTGAATGATGTGCATTTCAGGTTGGAGCAAATCAGAAAACAGGTACATTTGTTTTTTACAGACTGGGACATTGGCTTTTCAGCATTTTGGTGCATAAAGTACTGAAGTAAATCCCCGTTCCCAGCATGAGTGTAGAAATAGCAGAAGAGTTGAGTCACCATCCCTGAATGTGATCAAAAAATACGTGGATGCACTTGAGGACATGATTTAGTGGTGAACATGACTTTGGTGGCCACACTGATGGTTAGGATGGTGATCTCAGAGACCTTTTCCAACCCTGGTGATTCTATGTTTGTATGAATTGCATGTTAAAGCTTGAATGTTGAGCCAAGGGTTTTCAAATCAGTTTCACATGACATCACAACTCTGCTTGAATTTGTCCACACTTGGAGAGAAGGTGCAGCAGCTTACTTGTGTATTTACATAACTAGAAGGTGTTTGATACCTTCTGTTTACTAAAAAATACTGGGTATTTTATTTTAAAATAAACATTTGTCAAGAAGAAATAATTTTCCCTGCTAAGGAAATTAGAAGAATCGATATTTTCTTCATTATTTCAGAGTATTAAAATGTTTAGGTTTTGGGAAAGTTTAGGCATTAGCTAATGTACTTGATGACAACTTTGTTCACTTTCATCAAGTATTATTTTTACAATACATTCCATTTAAAATGTTAACATAACACCATATATGTTAATTTAACTGATCGGCTGTGATTTTTCTAAAACTTCAATTAGTGCTACCACTCAGGGGAGGTGGAAATTTCTGGAGCCCACCCTGCAAAGTTCAATTTTTAATTCAGAGACATTCAGGATGTGCTTTGCAATAAGAATATCACAAATGGTGTAGGTGATGCAGTGAACCAAAATGCCTGATTTTAATGTGCTCCAGTGAGACCTCCATTTAAAAATAAAGTTATATTATGGTCTGCTTGTTTGTTTGTTTGTTTGTTTGTTTGTTTGTTTGTTTGTTTGTGTTGGGGGTTTTTTTGTTGTTGTTGGGTTTTTTGGGGTTTTTGTTGTTTTTTGTTTTGTTTTGTTTTGTTTTTAAATTGTTATTCCCCTCTCCTCCTCACCCCATTGCTCTTTCTTTTTTGGTCATTAGACCTCTCCACTCTGCTCAGACAAATTTTCGAAGCTGACAACACATCACATGCTATGCCTCATATGATTGGAGGAAGAAGACAAAGATTTTTTAAATTTCAAACACCAGTCCAAGGAAAAACTGGCTGGGACAAAACAAATGGCATCCAGAAGAAAGCAGTTCAGTCTTGCTGAAAGGGAGAGGAAGACTTTACAAAGTAGCACTCTCTTTCAGCTCTTTTCAGTTCATAGAAAGAAAAAAATACTTGCAAAGCAATATCAGTGAAAGCAAGGGTTCAGACAGCAATTGACTTAAAGTGATAGAGTTAAAAAGTAAATCTGTACATCTTATCAAGTGTTTCAGAGACTGTAGTTCTTATGCATATGCAACTCACTAACAAAAAAAACCCGTAACACCAGATCTTGTTGACTGAGAAATGAAATCTTTTCATCTTTCACTGGAACTTAGGGCACACTGTGTCAATCTTATTCAAAGAAGAAAAACTTTAAAGTATTATATGAAATGCTTACAGAGCAACAAATAAATGAGTACTGAGTATGAACCCATAAATATATCTAGATAGGGACCACTTCTTTGGAATGCTTAGTCTTGATTTTTGTCTCCTTTTCTGAGTAAATTGTTTCAGGTATGGTAGACTGCAAAATTATTTGACATTGCCAAACATTTTATGCATTTGATCTACATGCCAAGAAGTGAAAAACTAGTGAACATGTTCTTCCTCTAAACTTTCATTCATCTCTCCTCAAAATGTTGTAACCAAGAAGCCCATAATGACCTTCTTAAACCTAAACTATGGTATCACTCTATCTAAACAGAGGAAGTGTGGTTGATGTGTCAATGCAGACAAGAGCTTGACAAGACCATGAACAATGAAACACTCATATTTAAAAATTAATACTTCTGCTCAAATTTGTTTTATGCATTATTTGACACTTTATATTGTGGTGAATGTCCTATCAGGTACACTGGGCTTCAGGAGTTGTTATTGGATGTTTGCATACAAGAACAGCCAGATCTGTATTTGTTCCCTGCATCCTTTAGCAGAGACCCTATGTAGTGACACCAGTGCTGTTTTAGGTTGCCATGAAATTCTTACTGTTGTACTTATGTTTTCTCAAGTTCTAGCTTCCACCTCATCCATTCTCTTTCTTTTAAATCCACTATTTATAATGATGCTCAAATAACTGACTGATTTGACATTGGTTACTGAGTAAGATGACATTTTGTATGTTGTTCCCACACCTGATAAAATTTCATTAATTTATGCTGTGGTCATATTTTGATTTATGTTTGTTTAGATCTTGAAAACTGTCAGAGCCACAGCCTATGGCTTAACTAGATATGCGACATACATAATGACCATAGCATCTGCAAATGTGCAAATATATGAAAACCATTAAAATTTTCATTTTGTTGAGTAGAGATTTGCTGACTTTTAAACACTCAGTAATGGGATATCAGGAAAGTGTCTGAAATCAAGAGAAGTAAATATACCTCAATTTCTAATTGCAACTGATGATAATAAAGAGTTTGGTGAAATTCAGATCAAGGTTTAACTCTAAGTTTGCATTGAATTCAAACATTTCTTCCATCTTATCAATATTTTCAAATTGTTTCTTTTTTCTTTCTTTGATTACATCTGCGCCACTCTCAGAAACAGCCTCAAGATTAAATGTAGTTTGCTACTTCCATCTACCTTTTGTCTATCTCACAGACTACTATTAACTCAATATATTGACTCAGTAGATATGTCTGGGTGCGCAGGTCTTAAGTGCTTTAAAGGCTTCTCCCACCATGCTTGAGGCAGTCTTTACAGTCTTGCAATCTTCAAGACTAACACATATCTTCAAAGTGGCCTAAGGACTGTTTTTAACACAGATTATTCTGTGTGTCTACTCTGTTCACCTTCTGCTTGGAAATACTAAGTTCCACAGCAGTTGCTTCTATGTCTTCACTTCCAATACACAACTCAGCTGTCAACAGTTACCTGCCAATACTTCAGGATCCTCTTAGTGTTTCAACAAAATGCTCTCCATGAATGACTTTTTCAGGATTAATTATATTGTACTTCTGGGTTAGTGTGTGTTTCCTGTATTAATTATCTAGTGGAGTCCAATACAGAACAGTTTTCAGTGCCAAAGTTCTAGCATTTTGATTTTTTTTTAAGTTGAAGCATAGTACCATGAAGTTTAAGTTGCATACTACCACAAAGCTCTTGAGCCAGCTTTTGTGCATCAATGGGAAACAAAAAAACGACAGAATGTATGGCAGAAGTTTTCTGCACTGACACCCACCAATGTGATTACTTTCTTCTAGTACACTGAAATACATGTGCTCAGGATGACAAGAGAACAAGGTCCTGAAAAGCAATTGCATATTCTTTCATTGTATTACAAAGGAGACTTTTTTCGTAGAAACGCAGTGAGTCAACTTTGTTTTGGAGGCATTTATTTCTGCAACAAATCAACAGTTAAGAATTTTCTGTGGGTAGAAGTAACTGGCTCTAAATATAAAACCACAATAAGCATTCGTGTCTTGCTGAATTTAATATAGCTGTGTTCTTGCTGTTAGTGGACTTGATTCCTTGTTTCTTTAAACAATTAGAAGCAATGAACACTCAGTTAATGTTAAGACCTTCATGAAAAGGGCAAAAGGATGAAGACTGTCCTGCAGTACACCTAAAAACTGGGAAAGACTGTGGGCTGTATTTATTTCATTTTTCTCTGTTGCAAATGAATTTTGAGAAATCAACTGCCTTTTGGCAGTTTACTATTCATTGAGATGACAATTTTCTGTCTGCACCTGAAATCCTGACCTCTGCTTGTTGCAGTGCAGTAGAGAAGCTATGAAAATACATGTTCAAACTCGAGACCCTAATATTACTTCTAAATGAAATAACATCAATTAATTTATTTTTAGTTGATCAGCAGTAGTCACAGTAGCAGAAAAGGGGGAAATGCAAGTAGAGGTGCTGATTCTCTATTGGAGCTATTTGGAATTGCCTAAGTAGATGTGCAATGTGTATTTCCTTCAAGATTACTTGGGAAATAAAACAAAACAAAACAAAACAAACAAAGCTCCCCCCAGCCCCCAAACTCAACAAAGCAACCTATTCTAAAACTACCCTACACTTGATAAAAAATTATGTATTTAATAAATATTGGAGATCAGCAGAAACTAAACCAAGAACACTGCAGTGGATTGCACTGAGACTTTCCAGTTAGTAAGTTTGAGGGGTTTATTGAAACAGCTGGCAAATCAGCAGGAAAATGCTGATTTTGAAAAACTATTATTTGTCTCTTTTCTAATGTTTAAGTCATAATGGAGAGCAGGGAAAATGTAGAAATGACTTAAATGTTTATATGATTTTAAGGACAAATACAATTTAAGTTATTTTCACCAAATCTGGCAATTTTAAAATTCTTTGGAACTTTGAGGTAAGATTGGAGGCATGGGTTATTCTCATGTTGTACTCTATCTAATCCTATATTGTTTATTCTTGTGCTGTCCATCAGTAATATGCCAATCAGAACTATCCAAGGATCCTTTTGTCTTTTTTTTCCCCTTCCTAACCAAATTTAATGAACAGCTCAAAGACCCAGAGCTACAACCTATGAATGCAATATTTCTGAACTGATTATTCTAATAAAATACATCCTGTTGTAAATTTTTTAGAGACCTTTATCTACATCTTAATAACAAACCATGTGTTAAAAATCATGATTTGTTTTTTTCAACTGAATAGAAAAATCTTTTCAATAGTTAGCACATCACTAACTTATGAGTATCAACACTGTACCTGAGCTTTTGGTCTTCTATACCAGCAGAGACAGTACTACCTTCAATATTGTTGCCAGCTTAGAAAGTTATAGTATATAAACAGGATATCTAAAGATACATTTTGAAAATAGTCACTGCAAAACATTTCTCTGTATAGTTGCAGATAAATCTACAAAAAGGATTTTGTCAGGTGAAGTTAACTTAGAATGCAATTCTCAAGTTGAAGAGAAAATCTTTCAGACTACTACCAAAACCCATGAATGCTTTAAAATACACAGGTATCTGTGATTTAAGCCAGAATTCTTCACATGCCTAAATATGTTCTTGTCATCTGCATGAGAAAATTTGAGTTTAGTAGTCAGAGCTGAGGTGCTAAGCTGATACCTACTAGGTCTCATTGTAGACTCATGGAAATGCATGTTACACTCTAAGCTTCATGACTGGTGACTCTAAATATTGAAAAGGATGTGCTAGCACTTGGTCTGATCCATCAAAGATGAGTGTGTGGGGACATCTCTAAAAAGCAAAGAAATGTTTTCTTCAGCTTTTGATAGAAAAAGTTTATTTTTCTATAGCAGTAGTTAGGACAAAGATGTTGAGGAGAATAAAATAAAGGAGAAAGGTGAAAGCATCACCTGAAGTAATTTCTGATATATGAGTGAATGTGTGCATCCAGATGCATATATAACTGATAAATATCAGCTTGTCCAATATGAGCACAGTTTTCCCAGTTTCAACAGGGAGAATAAAAGCAATCCGTTTTGCTTTTCTTCTCTATGTAGTCTACTTTGCAGATTAATTCAGATACAAGTCCTGCACTCTTCTCAGCACATGATGGTTGTTGCTCCTGGCACATGAAATAAGGACTTATTGCAGCTTTTTTCATCCCAAAATACTGAATGCATGCTTGTCACAAGTGGCATGAGGTTACTGCATTTTGCATTGTCATAATGACTTCTTGAAATGTTTTAAAATTCATTTTGCATATATTGCTTTCTAACAAACTCATGTCACACATTGTAAAGGAAGAAATAAATAGAACACGAATGGTAATTAAAAGGAAATTGTTAGTCAATTCAGCAGATTTTAAAAAGGACTGTAGCCATTTTTTCTTAGAATCATGTAGCTGGCGCCCTGTAACTTTGATTGCGCATTTGATGTTACACCATAATAGCATTCAAGGGGTCTTTTTCAACATGCATGGAAATCTTGTTGCCATTTAAAACCAAATCCCCATGGAGTTCATTTGAAATTGGTTTACTTTGATAATGACTTTATTAATGTGGTCTCAGTGGACTTGAAAGGAGATTGTTTGACCATTGTAATGTGGTTTTCATAGGCTTACAGTAACATAATTTACTTGTGTAATGTGGTTTCCATTAGTTTGCACTAAAATAATTTCCCTCTGGTAATGGGGTTCTCATGGATGTTCATTTCAACTGTTTTGCCCTCAAAATGTTGCCATAGACAGCCCTGTGCTAAAACACTCAGAGTATAGTCATGTAGTGTGGCTACTCCTAAATTTTCTGTGTCAGACAGGGTCTCTGAAGCAAAGGTAATACTCAGCACTGCCTTTTGCCTAGGTTCAACTACATTTTTATTAACTGGCATTTTTCTTAACAGCCTCACTATTTCCCCAGTCTTTGTCTGTTCAACTTAATCAGAACAACTCTGAATAAATCCCCATCTAAATATTTTTCATGTTTCAGTTGCTCCTGATTCTCAAGAAAGAGGTGCAAGGGACTTAGTCACAGCTAATTTTCCAGCAGAGGTGATTTCCAGGTCAATTGTTTGACACTCTAAGGCAATACAGGGGTGTTCTGGGCTGTTTGAAAATGGAACAAAATTACTATTGCTCTACAGGGTCATCTTCCACTCATAGATAACAGTGGAGAATAGATATGTTCTTTGTTTTTCATAACACACCCTGTGTTCCAAAGTCCATAGGAGAGGACTAAAAATGGAATATACCAGTCAGGTGTTCTCACTCTCTGGGAAAATCCACACTGGAAATCTCAGAGAGATAAATAGTGATTTTACACTTTTAAGATTTATATACAAAAGCTGAGTGCTTACTTTCCCTTTCCTTCACTCCCAAATAATTTTTGTACCTGTCTCACAGTTACTAAAATAAATATCTTTCAGTATTTAGGATTTATTCTGTGAAAGTTCATTTCCTGCTCTAAGGAGTGACTCTATTTCAATCAAAATTAGAAGCCAAATGAAATTATTCCCATCAATGCCAGACAACATTTGGGAGATTATATTGCTGTTCCATCCGTTCTGTGGGTGCAGGAGGGTTGAGGACTGTCAAGCTGGCACACTTAATGAGCAACAAAATTCACACACCATTAAAAATAAAAAATAGTGTAATGCTTCACAGTGAACTAAGCTTTTTTGAAATAAGGCCAGTACAGCTTAACTTTTAATTAAAGGTGAGTTCGTCAGGATGTCTAGAGTTCCAGGGATACTGGGAAGTTGTGCTCCAATTCAGAATACTGTGGTTTTCAGTCCAATAGGATCCAAACCAGCTGAAAGAGAGTTGTATATTGATCTGGATCATCATATTTGCATGTCCTGTGTTCATGAGCAAGAAACAAAAGTCTGAGTTCTGAAATGAGTGTTACAGACTGTTATAAGTAAGATATTATCTCATGTTTAAAGAAATGTCTGCAAATGCTACAGACTTATTGCTGAGGTTTTCTACAGCACAGCGCTTCTATTACAGATTTGATCCAAATAAGCATTGGGTTACTGTTAACTAGAAAAAGCTGATTCATTTATTTCTTTTCATATGCATAAATCTGGCACTGAAGAAGGAAGAAAAGGCTGAGTTTAGAAGCTGATGGTCTGCAGAGAGAAATCTTCTTTGCTGTTAAGAAGATTTTCTGTAAATCTCCATGAGCAAATGGAATTTGATGTCTAGATGTCTTAACTACTGATGGGACTTTTAACGATTATAATGTAAATTATACTGGCCTTGGTTTTGATTGCAGCTAGAGTATTTCCTTGTTGGTGGAAAGATGAAAAAGTGTAGGCAGGGTCTTCTTGGAATTAACTTCACAGATAACTTCAGTTTTGACAAATATGAAGTTCAGTACTGGTTATAGTATTAAGTTAATGAGTTGTTTAAATTGATGTTTTGCTAATGAGTCAATCTTGTGCTCACATCCTGTAGAGCATAATTTTGGGTGGGTAGAAGAAAATAGGTTTCCTGCCCCTTTATGATGGGAAAACACTTCAGTGATATTGCAGATCTGCCTAGAAGAAATATAAGTGGAGCTCCTTAAAACTTCATTACCATTCCCAATTAATGAACAAAAGAGTGGGAGGTGTCTATGTTGGGGGGAAGGGAGTGATTTGTGTTGTTAACTGTGATAAAGGATCTTCCTTCAAACTTCTGATAATGCAGAATATCCTGGATTGCTGAGGATATATAACAGCACAGCAAAGGAAGTTCGATGAACTGCAGGGGACAACTAAGGGCAGAGAGCTTAAATGGTAGAGATGATTGTCCAGCTTTTAAGGCCAGAGCACATTAAGTAAGTTAATGTGGCTATCTAAGGACACTGAGCATGCCCAGTAAGTGGTGTTACATTTTTAAGGACTCAGACGATGCTTTTGTGCACAACTCCTTATGCCACATAATCCCTAAAGATGCCATTTTATGCCATCTGGCTTTTGTTGTTACCCCCAGTCAGCACTTCTAGATTGTTTTGTGGTATTTTTTTCCCTTCTGAAACATATTTCGCTTTCATTTCAGAGATTGTTTTTTAAATTTTGCTCAAAGCTTATCCTGCATACTAATAAATCAACCCATTTTCAATTATTTCTTTCTTTTATTTTCTTGGTGTTCATAGATCCAATTACCTAGTATTATTAGTCATCTTTTCCTTTCACTTTCTTAAATGGTGACTTCTGCAGATGTCCAAGGACCACTGACTGCAGAGGAAGCTGTTCATGCAACATGGAGTTGCCATGGCAGTGTAGTCCATCATTCACCATTCTCCTCATCCCTTTTTTTTTTAGTTCTCCCCCCCCCCCCCCCCCAAATTCCTAGTTTTGTTTGCTCACTCGATTTCCACTTGTGTCTGTGTGTGATTCTTCCTAAATGCTGGAGCCCAGCCTTGATGGTGATCTGGTCTGGAAAGAAGGAGGCATTTGGTCTCAACCATCTCTCTGGGCTGATGGTCAGCAGATACAGGACAACAGAAAATAGTAGATTTCTATTTTGGTCTGATGTTTCTTTAACCACATGATTGCCAATTTGCCCTGATTTTAACAATTTTGGTGCAATTACATTTGTGGTATACTAGCAAAACCCACAGTCCAAACTTGAGGCCTGTAGATACTGAAAGAAGACACATATTAAAACTTATCATAAATGTTTGGATATTTCAAAGTGTCCCATGTGTATTCTATTTGCTGTTTTGAGGCTTGTGTGTTTAAACAAAGGGCACAGGGTACAACCAGAGCCTTATGGAGAATATGCCTTTGGGTGCTGCTCATCATGTAATGCAATTGCTCATAAAAGCATGATTGACAAATAAAGAATTATTAAACATTATTAATTTACTTCATTTTCATGCTCAGTTATTTTTCTCACATATGTACAAACCCCCCCACATATGAAATTAGAGAATACAGGAGGCTATGAAAGGGGGCTGTATCATAAAGGGAATGAGTGGCAGGAAGAGAGTTGATTTTTCCCTGCACTAGAACTTGTCAGTGTGTCTGGAGGGTGAATAGGGCACTCAATGCAAATATGGTGATGAGTTTTTCTCGGTGGAATTTTTTTTTTTAATTGAAATCCACTAATTGAGGAAAGGGACTGCGTTTGCTGAGTAAACTCACAGAAGATGTTTTATTTTATTTAAGTCTAGATATACAAAAAGGGAGAAAGCTTCATGTGTACTTTCATCCCCTGCCTGCTCCCACTGGAGACTGACAAAATTATTTTTGTCCCCAGGGAGCATGGGAGCATGGAGCAGACAACATTCCCTGCCACCACCTGCAGAGCCTCAGAAGTAGGAGCCATAAATCAGACCACCAGCATAACCTCTGACATTCTGTAATCAATGAGGAGGAGGATAGAAAACAGTTTCTGCAGGAGGAGGAAGGTTTGGCTAATGCCTATCTGAAAAACATGCTAACTCATGTTCAGTTTTGGTTTTACTGATGGTTAAGACTGCTAGGAACTATCACCAACTGGTTCTACTTTCATTTCTATGTATTCCTGTTACATGTATTTTTTTATCTATCTAAATATAAAACTGGTGCTGCCAGGAATCAGAATACTTCTTGGCCTCAATAGACAATACGTAGGTTATAGAATCACAGAATGGTTTGTGTTAGAAGAGACCTTAAAGGACTTCTCTTTCCAACACCCTGCTATGAGCAGGGCCACCTTCCACTAGATCAACTTGCTTAGAGCCCCATCCAGCCTGGCCTTGAGCACTTCCAGAGATAGGATATCCACAGCTTCTCTGTGCACTGTTCCAGTGCAGTAATACATACATATAATAATAGATAATAGATAGCCCATGTTATTCTGTTGTATCTTTCTGATGGGGAAGAGTTTTTTGTTGCTATGGTTTTGTCATCTTCTAGAGTCAGCAATCAGGCTGGTTTAAGGATTGCCAAGCTGCTGGAAAGCGTTGACCTGAGTTACTTCTCAGCAATTGCTGTACCAACCCACGTCTCTCTGTGGGACAGTCTGAAGGCAAACTCCTTTACAGCAGCATTTTCAGAGGCGTTCATCAGTTAGTGCATAAAGCTGTGCCAGTCAAAACCAAGTAACCCAGATTTTGTGTATTACTCACATGCAAAGAATGCAAAAGTGGATCATCTGCTGATCTGAAATTATTTCACAGAGAACAATTTTAATTATTTAATAAACTTCAGAAAGATACAAGTTTCTTGACAATATTTTTGCAAACAGAAACAGAAATTAGGCCTAGATTTTCAACTCTAGTGGGACTCCAAAACTGAGGTCCTATATTCTTATGTAGATACCTGTTAAAAAAAACAACTTTGCTTTTCAATGTGCTGTGCACCCAGTATTTCACTTTCATTTGCATTCCAGAAAATCAAGGTCAAAGCTAAGCCTGATTTTTTTTTCTTCTTTGTAGATTATTTATTACAACAGGTGCACAATTGCCTCTTGAGGTGTTAGTTCTCCATACGACAAAGTATCATCATTTAAGATCTGCTTTTTAGTCCTCTCAACTCATTTTAAATATGTACATATATATATGTAGGCACCTAGCTAATAGGCAATTGTGTGTGATTTACATTTGAAGTTGGCTATGATATATGGGATAACAAGATTAGGAATAACACCATTAAAATGTTTTGGATTTGTTGCAATAAAAGCTAAAGAAAAAGCAGTTTGGATTTCTAAGTTTTGCTGACCTTTAGTGTGTAGGTAAGACCTTACTTACAACTGCTGTCCTGCCTGTGCTGCCTGTAAGGAGTGTTAGGGAGAACAAAGTTCAGATGCATTCATTTCCAGTTTCTGACTGAGAGGAGGGGAAAGGAAGGAGAAGTTGGGTGTAACACTTCAAGGTTTAAGTTAATGTAAAATAAATCAAACCTGAGATGGTGTTTTAAAAGAGAAATCTGGCAGTAACAGAGAGGCGAAGGTGTTGGGCCTGGAAACATATTTGTCTTTTTTAAATGCTTACTTTCAAGCATGTCTGGTTTCCAGCCCAGTTTGTATCAGAAGGGATCAATTTTTTCCCCCCGTTTCCCTGTTCTACTTTTGTGTTGCTATTGTCTGAATCCCAGAGTGAACAGCAATACATCATCCTGCTTCAACATCTGCTAGAGCCCCCTCTCTTTCTAATCTGCCCAGATCCCTAAAGCCTTTCCCACCTGCTATAGCACCAAATGCTCATTATAGCACACAGCTATGCCCTTCACTGTCCTTTCTCCCTGACTCTCAAGGTTAGCATGACACAATGACTATTAATTGGGGGCTTTAACAATGTAAAGGCAGCCCAAGCTGAGGAAGGGGGTGGGGGATGCAGAAAGGGAGCTGGGTGGAATTGGGTAACATGCCAACTTTGCTGGCAACAAAGATCTGCGAGAAAGCTCTGGCCAATTTTCCAGTCAAAACATGACTCACTGCACAGAGATGCACCCGAAATAAATAGCTTCCCTGTTCTGTGCCCAGAGAAGCAGGAACCTCACCCTCCTGTGGTTTTGTGTCAGGGTACTGTGGGTACCACTCCAAACTGCTTGGTGGAGCATCACAGATAAAAATGGCAACTTTGAAGGAGATGGTGGTTCTCGGGGTTTTGTTTACTGTTTGGCAAACTGAAAATCATGAGCATTTGGAAAATCTTTCTCTCTTCTCTTTTTTTTTTTTCCCCCATCCAACAAATTCAAACTATTAACCTGCCCATTTTGCTTGCGTCATCAGATCCATTGCAAGTGGAGCACATGGCATGGATACATGTGGATTGTGGAAGGAGAAGTGAGTAGACAGTGAGGGAGAGGGACAGGCTCTGTTACTATGAACAGAGCTTGACTCTGGGTTGCAAGGTGATGGTTGTGCTGGAGCATGGAGGCTCAGCCTGAACACTACAATCTCGTGCTTTGCTTGTTTTCTATCTTAAGATAACTGGATAACTGCAGGGACATGACTTTTTGAGAGGTTTGAATGGGTTTGGTCTTTTATTGACATGACCTTAAATAAATGAAGAGAAAGCTTTCATTTTCTGTTTGGGCCCTTGAAGTTTAATGAATGACTTGGACCGCACCCTACCATAAGAACTTCAGATACAATTTGTGAAGTCTGAGGAGACTGCATACTTCTGCATTCCTCTTCAGGGCATGATCCTGGTCTCTATTGTCACCTGTTCCAAATCTCCAAAGAGGTGACTGCAGTGGCCTTCCCGCATGGAGTAAACCATGTAGCACAGTATACTATGTTGAGCAGAGCAAGGTTTTGGAACAGGCAGCCTCTACACTGAATGGCTGGGTTGTGCTTGGGCATGTGCAGTGGCAGACAGAGGGACTTGGAAAGGATGGAGAGAAGAGGATGGATTGTGTTAGTGTTAGTTGTTGCTGTCGTATGTTAGTCATCTCCATCGAATGGCAGCTTTCCTGGTCTCTGGGTGGAAGAAAATATGCTATGTTTCTTCTTTACAACTGTGCTTTTGAGACTGTGACTGTTTAAGACATTGAAGGTACCTACCTGTTGGATTTAAGCCCTTCATTCATTCACTTTGTTGCTCATTCAAACTGAATCGGAACAGCTTCTTACAGAATGACTTAAAAATCCATTTTTAGCTGGACGTTATGTAAATAAACTTGCAGTGAATGCAAATACATAGAGAAAGAATCATACAGGAAGGGGGCAAAATACATTAAATAAAATGCAGTTTTTTCAAAGAAATTTCAACAAGCCATGCTTTCTACTCACCATGCTGAAATTCATCAAAGCTGGGATTATAAGTATCTGAAAAGAGCATCTAAGAAGTGTTCTTCAGATGAAATTTAAAGCAGACTAGTTATACACAGCTGTATCATAGCAGTTCACAGAGCAGTTCAGCCCCTGAGCTCCATACCCAGACACCTAAGGATAAGATTTAAATAAAACCTACAAAAATAAGCAAGAACAAATGAAGATTTGGCCACAGATTATAAAAGAGAAATCTGACTTGAACTTGATTGTACTTCTGCTGATGTCAGCTGTGGTTAAGTGATCATTTTCAAGGGACCAAGATAATGACTTCTATATGAGCCAAACTGACTGTGACTCAACTCCTCCTAGAAGTTTGACCCTGACAGGAGTCCCACTTATGGGATATATTTGGGGACTTTTCATTCCATTTTTGTGTGAATGAATTTTTTTGTGGAACATCTTGTTTTAGAATACGGGCAGGATAAATAAGTACATGTTTTTTCTCTCTTTATGTATCTATGCACACACGTACATGAAGGTTAGAGCTTGTGTTTGCAAGTCAAATAAGGAGGAAAAACAAAAACCAAAACACTATTAAAAAGCCCCCACTCAGATTGATCTGATGACAGTTGTGGGTGTCTATGCTTCAAAGATCCCATAAAACCCCCTTCAGCTGCATGAGGTTTTGCTGCAGTTGGGTGTGGATGATGGCATGTTTCCATGTACACTTCCTTTCGGTTAGTGTCTTGTGGTGACACTTCCTTTATACTGCTAAGACCACCATTTCCATTTTCCACCTGCAAACCTAGTTCCTGACCTGAGTGAGACCAGTGGATTGCAGTCTGCAGCATCTTGTCACACTCTTCACCACCTGCTGAAGATGGGGACCACCATGTCAGGCACACACAAAGAATGCTGAGTGCTGCTTAGAGACCTCAACACCAAGAAAGAAAAAGCTACCAGTACCTAACAAACAAAAGCTGTAAAACCTATTTTCCATAAGGAGCAGTGTGAGATGTTCAAACTGTAGGTATGTCGCTTATAGCTCATGTCAAGGCTTACAGTAATTGTTACACATTTTAACAAGAATTAAAGTTCAAAACAGAGAATGTGTAGAAAGAGCAAGCCCTGGAAAACAACTAGCTTGCATTTAAGTGTTAGTGTTGTTTCACTCAGTTGGTTCAAAAGAGAAAGAAAGGGAGAAAACCCTATCCACTATTCATGCTTATGTGAGAGAAACAAAAAAGGGACATATAGAGCCAAAGCAAAGCCTGGGTTCAGAGTTTGCCTGCCTTGCTAGCCCTACCTCCTCAGAGGCTGACTCCCAGCTACAGGTCTCAAGTCCTTTGAATACTGCAGAAATTTAGATATATTTCTTAAATTTACAATTTTATCTCTTTTCTAAAATAAACAACAAATACACGAGTGTACTTTAAATAACATTATGACACAAACTAAAATACCTTAAGAAATGCAAAATTATGGTAATTATGGATGACCTTGACACTGACTGCCCTTTAATCACCATTTGGCCTCCTCCCTCTCTGAAAGCCAGGAGTTAAGATTAGAGTCACCCTTCATTTTCAGTCTTGGTTCCAAACCTCCAGTGGCTCCACCATACTTTCATGTCTCTGAAACATCCTGGGGCAAATATCTCATGACTTGCTATGAAAGCTGAACGTCCTTGTTGTACAGACCCTGCTTGCAGTGGCTGCAATACTCCAGTACAATGGCATGCACATACATGCCGGTAAGTGTGTGTATCTACACTATGTTTGTTCACTCCCTTTTATTTCTGCACAAGATCAGTCAGCCCTGAGGTTTGAACTAGATCTGTTGAGCCATTGGATCAGCACTCGGAAGTCCCTCTATATCTCTGAGGGAATCTTACTTTATACTTACTACACATGCATGCAAATGTGTAAGAAAAGAACAATATTGACAATACTGAATGATCATCAACAAGGTACTGGAAGAGTTTGGACACTTTGTGCACACTGAATTCAATTCCCTTGGATGTATATAGACATGCTATGGAACTGACATAATGGCAAGACCACTTTTCTTTTTTTTTCATATGACTTCCACCTCACTAGCAGACTGGAAGAAGGATGCTTATTTAATGATGAGTCTCTTGATGTTTTGTTTTTCCTTTGATCTGCATGTGTCCTTATGCCTTCCTCACTTCCCACAACTCAGAATTGTGCCTTCTGCAGTACATACTTTCTAGCTGTGCCACCAGTATAACAGAGCTCCTCCATGTAGCAGTTTCCTGAAATTTACTGTAGCGTTGCAGACTCTACCCCAGGCTTACTCCTCTGTTTCTGAGCTATCACAGTCCGGTGCCTTCCCACTCTCTTTTCCCAAATGCTTTTATTTCATCACCCAGTCAGCCACAATTTCCATCCTGAAAGCCCAACCACTCTTCTTCTCACCACCATCTGGTCATGCACTAAAGCAAAAGCTTCTAAAATTCCACTTGCACTAGCTCCATAAACCTTGTTAGACTCTTATTTCTTACTGGAAATGTGAGCAGAAATCCTCATTATCTATCCCCACAAAGTTTTATAAAGTGTTAATCCTAGAAAGTCTGCTTTTAGGCACAGAGTTAGAACTCTGAAGGAAACAAAACTTTGCTGCCATGGCCATTGTTCCTCTGGGACAACCTTATGGCATTTTCCCCAACTTTGTAGATGGGGTATGTTCTGCAAGTGTCTAGGTAGACTGCTTGTTGTATTGACAAGTCCCAGTAACAGCTGAGCCAACCACAAAGCTAAACCTTGCACTGTCCAAGTAAGGTTGAAGAAACACACTCATACTTATGCAATACAGTACAATTTCTGTCTGAAAAGGAATCATATTATATTTATCCACTTCAATTCTGTGGGATTTTTGTCAGACTCACAAGCAGGCCTATTGGCACTCTCTGTTATTGGAAATTTCCCAAGCACATGTAACAAAACCCCAGTCAGTTTAATAAAATTATCAGCTTTTTCTGTCTGTGTTGAGTCTGTGTTTGTCTAGTGTCCGGGTAGATATTTTCTGCTTATTAAAGTCAATAAATCTGCCACTTTGAAGATAAAGGCACATTTCTTATGAAGCTACTCTATGTTGCTCTCTAATGCTGCATCTTGTCCACTGTGTTCATCAGCAGAGCAGCAAACGAAAGTTATAGTATGCCCTCATCAAACTGTTTCCAATGTCATGTTCTAAGGAAACATCCAGGAGAGCTATGCATCCTCCTATTTTCTGCCAGGCTAAAGCATGCATATAGGAGCTTTATTGTATTCTTTTCTTAGGTATAAAAAGTCTCACAAGTAGCATCAACAGTACTTTCATATTCCAGGCTTTGCAGGAGATTAATTTAGACTTCTTAGACAGAATGCTGACTCCTGTAATTTTATGTTAGTCACTCAAAATTGTCAGTTCTCTGTTTTACTCTGAGCACATTGCCATTGATCCAACAAAACCCACTTTTCTAGGAAAATACCTCTCCAGACTTTTGAGTTTCTGTGGTCCTAGTAGGTTTTTTTCAACTCGTGTCCATGCTGCAAGCCAGAGTCAAGGCATGCTAAGATTTGTCTTTGGTTATAAACACCATAGTATTAGTAATGTCATGAAAGTGACGCAAATGGCTGCTTTGCTTTCAAGCATACTGGGATAAGCAGATTATAATATGTTCTGTGTATTCTAGCCCAGTTCTCTTTTTTACCTACAGAAATACTTGGATATGTTGAAAACACAAGGAGATAAAATTTTTAACTTTTGAGAGGATTATCCTGCTTCCTATTCAGCAGGCTCTCTGTTAACACACTGTACTTCTTTCTTCTCCCTGACTTTATCTTTGCCCTCTCTTCCCCTCTGGTTTTCAGCTTGTCCTTTTCCTTCCTTTTGATTTTCTGCTCAAACCTTTTTCTTTCTCTTCCCTCTGAATGCAGACATGGCCTTTCCCACTTCTTAGCTTAAGGCTTAGTCTTTTTCTTCCCTTTGCCACAAGGTATAACCTTCTGTTTCTCTCTTTTCTTATGCTGTTTGACTTTCTTTTCCTGACTACCCACATCTAACTCAGGCTTTTCCTGAGGATGGTAGTGGGGGAGGCATGGGGTGGTGTTCAAATGCCTGCCTTTCTTGAAGAGAAGGGCCATCATCTCCTGCATCACCTTATCTGTCAGATACTTTCTTCAGCTCTTGTGACAGATCTTGCTAGCCAGGCTTTCTCTCTGACCAGTCTTGCATCTGTATGTGCAACTATAGAGTCTTGACTGCAGCTACAGCATCTCTTTGTGAAGCATAGAGGGAGCATGTCTCTCTCCAGATTCTGATCCTCACACACTGGAGTTGTCCTGCATGTCTTGGTCAAGCTTTGGTAAGGAGCATCCAATTTCTTAGTGTCTTGTTAAAGGCCTTCTGATCTGTTAAGCCATCTCTACCTCATATCCTTCAGCATATACCTCAGGGTATTTACTCAATACCTCTTTGTCCTACCTAACAAATATGACAGTTGCACACAGAAAAAAATAACTATTTCTCATATATCAGTAAAGTTATAGCCTTCAGAGTGATTGTTGAAAATATTAATTTTCCCTAAGAAATAACATTTTTTCATTTTCATTTTTTTTAAAATATATTCCTGTGTGCCTCCATGATTTTAAAAAAGCTTTCTCATTTTCCCTCTGTAGGAGGTGGCTTTCTCTCTGGCACCTGAGAGACATCTTCGTCTTCTCAATGCGCGTCTGCATTTCTGACCTCAAGTCTTGCCATTCTGATGTCTCCAACCAGCACTGGCTGCTTCCTTTTGAAAAGTTTGTTTGTCCAATCCATGCCTATCCTTTGTGTGAAGAACACCCTGACAGCTCTATCCAGAGACTTGGGTGTCTCTTTATTCTCTGCCCCTTTAATTTTTGGTGGTATAGCATAGACAGCTGTGAATCTTGCATAGATGGCTATGGGTCTTCTCCTGTGTTTTGCAGGAGGGGAAGTAACTTGCTGCTGGGCTGTGCAGAAAGTTTCACTTGTTCTTTTCTCATTTCTTCCCCTTTCCTTTTGTCTCCTCTGGAGCAGATTCAAACAGCTCCCTAGCTGTGACTTGTTCAAAGGGCATCTGCCTGAAGTTGAGGGACAGGCAACGTTTATTGAGGATAATACAATCAAAGTATGCCATATATGATAAAGGAAGTGCAAATAACATAGGGAAGTCCAGATTTTGTGAAGGGCTCTGATCCTGAGTTCTGACTCAATAGAAATTATGAGTTCATTAGAGAGCAATGGTCAGACATGTTGAAGGGAAGTTGCAGCTGAAAAGAAAATAAGAAAAAAAAAAAAACAAAAAAGTGTCTGGCTGGAAATACAATGTACAAAGGAATGGAAAAACACTTACTAGTCTGTGAGAACTAATGCTATGCAAATTAATTCAATTCAGCATTAACTTCATGCAGATCCATCTGCATAGCATGTTGCAGGCTCTTTAGAGGTGCTGTAGCTGTTCCAGATTGCCAAATGGAACCCCACCATTTCAGAAATGTTGACCAAAGTCAGGATTTCAAATGCCTGGTGTTGCTGATCTTGACAATGTCCTCATGCTGCTCCTGTTCTACCAGTTGTGGCAGTCACAGTGTACTGCAAAGGCTCTGTTTATCCTGTGTCTTCACTGGGTTTTTTCTGCATCTCTCCTGTGGATATTTAACTCAATTTCTTGAGTTTAGTGTGTCTATAAAATTTTCCTTTACAGATACAAACTTATTCCATGTGATTTTGTGTGATTGGTGCCAAAATAGATTGTCAATGAAAACTTCAGACTATTTCTCCTGAGTATATAATCTTTCACATGCAAATAGGACTGTGTGTGTTCATTTTAAAATATACTTTATAATTATTGCAACTTTATTTCCCCCCTCCCTAAAATAGAAAGCAATCAAAGTGAAAGCAGCCAGTCAGGAAAATGTTTAATTGAGTGTAATAGCAATTCTTACCAGCATCAGAATAGAATCTGCACAAAAACTTTTGAAGCACTTCTACTGGATAGATTGACAATTGTCTCAATCTTCATTCACCTTATGTGCATGGGCTGTCAGTATCTGAGAAGTACCAGTTTAGTGCAGTGGGAAGTGAACAAGGAATCGATGCCAGATTTTCAAGCTTAGGGAAAAATTGAGAAATAATATCACTTTGCATAAATGTCATTTACTTCGCCATGATGCCTAAATTCAGTATCTAAACAAGAAAGTTAAAAAAAAAAGCTCAAACCGTTCATGAGACACAGCTGAGCTCTCTTTCACAAAGGAGTCAGACAGGGAAGGTCAGTGTTCAGGTTACTGCCTCCACCTTGAGGCTGCCCTAAGTTATGCTTGCCAAAACAGTCCTGCTGACCTAGGCAGGCTGAATAAACGAACAAAGGCAGCCAGAACGGTTCTTTACCATCATTTGCCTCCACGGACAAAGAAAGATCTAAGGTCATTTCAATAAAGTTGCTGCAACTTTGCACTAGTGGAATGAAAAAGGTCACTATCAGGTCCTGCTCTACCCAGGTTGCTCCCAGTCAAGAAGAGGTTAAACTTCAGCTGTCTCCCACAGCCACAGACATTCAAAATACCTGACAGAAAGCCTGAAAACTTTCAGAGACTGTAGTGAGACAAAAGGCAATGCCACCCCAGCAGAAGGCATCTCGCCTTCATCCTTTGTGGTCATACCAGGGCACCTCAAGGTCTTCAACTGGAACTCTTCCTTCCTTACCCACCTGTAAATTAAGCAGAATTCCTTTGCTGTGAACTTTTCTTGCAAAATTTCAACAGTCTGTTTCCAGCTGCCTACATATCTTAACATAGTCCAGACAGTGGATATGGATTTTGCATGAGAACACTGCCACTGATTGCATCTAAAATGAAAAACCTTGCAGTAAACCTACAGGTCTCACCAAGGAGAAATAAAAGAAAAAATAGCTGTGCATTTTGTAGTGGATAAAGTTGGTCAAGAATTTATTACTTACAGCAAAACTGCCTACCAATGTGAGGCAAGATATGTGGACCCACTCTGATGAAAACCGAAACACTATGCTACATAGTGTCCCTTCCAAAGTCCCTAAAATAGCTTGGAAAATTACTTTGTTTTTCAAAACAAAGACAAAGTAAATAGCTTAACGTACTGTGAGTATTCCACACAAGCTAGATAAAATTATCATGTAAAATATACCATGAATGCAGGTTTGTAAAGGCTTCTTAAACGTTGTTTTTTTTTTTAAATTATGACAAATCAATACTGCTGTAGTAAGTTTATAACAGCTGTTCTAGCTGATATTATCAAAATGTAACATGCTTTTAAGAACCTTCTCTTGTGAATTATGTCTCTTTTGCCATCATATGGATGAAAGCAAAAAAAGGAAAAAAAAGCTTTGAAAATGGTGTTCAAAGCTTCCTCCTGTAAGCTGCATTGAAAACATGACAGAACAGCTGCAGAAAACTACCTGAATTAAATCTCAGCTATCCTGCACATCATTGTTTTGATTTTGTGTGTTTTGAATGTTTTGTTTGTGTTTTGTTTTTTTTGTTTTTTTTTAAATCATTGCATGTGGCGAAGGTCCTGAAGTTGTGGGGTTTTGCACCTGTTAACATGAAATCAAAAGGAAAAAAAGAGTCCTGCTGAGTTGGAATGAGACTTGTGACATTTACTCCTTTATGAAATAGAAAGTTATCTCTAATTTTTATTTTGGGGTGTTCTAAAGCTCAAATCACCTTTATTTCTGAGTTACAGTAAAGTCTGACAGAGAGACCAGGTCTTTACAATAAATTTAACATAACTCATTCCCAATTAGAGTCATAAAAAGACATGTGCTGGAAGGACAAATGTTTAACTGTAGAAGAAATACTGACTTTCCTCCTCCACCTAAGTGAAGCGCTTTCTATAATTCTATGTCCTCTGTCACTTTATCTTTTCTGTCCTGCTGCATTTCAGATAAACCATTTTAGAGTTACTAGTAACCCAGAGAAAGTTTCAGCTTAAACCTATTGAATGTGTGGAACAAGAGTGAAATAACTCATACTACTTGTACCATAAAATTAACGGTGAGAGGTAGAGAGAAAATGCTCTTTTCATTGCAGCTGGCCTCCTTTTTATCAGGTGTTCTATATAAGCAAATATGGTGTTGAGCTGTCAAGCCTGAGGTCACGGCTGCTCCCGAACTGAAGGGGTTTAGAGTATTTTAGTCTGCATTCATTACAAGGTACAGCAGTTAAGAAATGCTCTTGTGGCGCCAGCATGTGATTATGGCAAGACGGGCTGACCACTGGGAAATTGCTGAGCTAACATGGAGAGGAGCCGTGCTGAGCGGTGCTGGAGCCAAGTTTTCAGACAGCCATCACACCAGCACACCTTGTAATGACAAATCTGCAGTGCTCTGTGCTTGGGATGCTGCTCAAAGGGATGGTGTGTTTTCCTAAGGAGAAAGGAGTTTGTGTTTTCAAGGCACTGTTTATGAATCCTCTCTGCTAGCCTATTTTTGAAATCTTTAGTGTGCCTGTATGGGTTGTCTGTGTGTGAAAATTGCCCTTCTACCTTTCTCTCTCTCCACATCTGTTTGGGTTATTTCTTTTTCTCTCTCTCTCCATCTTTTTTTCAGCTCCCGAGTAAAGGTCTGAAAACTTAACCACAATGTAAAACAAATAAAAATAATACAAAAAATCAACTTCATACTTAGTGGTCAACCAGCTGCCAAAATTCTTTTCAGAGTGACCATTATGTGAAGCAGGTATAAGCCAGACACCTTAAAAATAGTGACATTTCGGTCACAGCACAGAGCCTATTAGTCTGTGGAGGGTTTTTTGTGGGTCAAGAATGTCTTTCACAAAAATGTTCACTTACCCCACCTCTCCTTCCAGTTCCAAGCAGCCTATTTATTCATGATGGAAAAGGAGAGTACAAGAGTTGTTAAAGAGGAAAAGAATTTAGATTCAGATGATAACCATGACAACTTTGGAAGCAATAATGAAGAAAAGAAGCCTAAACCCTGAGAACCTAATGCTTATCTCTCAAACCTCAAAAAGAAAAATCCATCTAATGAAGCGGACAGTGCTCTTCTGCAGGCACTTGGCCATGAGACATTTATAGAGACACAGGGGCCTGTGTTTATAACAAAGTTTTACAGTAGCAAAGAGTGCTGTACATTGACTATAGGATGCTTTGGTAGAGACAGGGAAGCAATACAAAGATTTACCTGAAACCTTGGGCAAAAATCTTCACCTAATTTCTGCTCTCATTGTAGGAAATGGGAATATTTTACACACGATGCAGAAGTGCAAAAAAAACCAAAAAACCAACAGTAAAGCCTAACACAATTATTTTTCAAACAATAAGAAACTTTGAGGTTGTCCCCCCCCCCCCCCCAACCCCCCTTAATTCAAAATGTTCTTCTTAAAACTGGTGAGCTGCAGTCAGAGCCACATTTAAGCTGACCACAAACTCCTTGTCCCCCATCCTTTTAGGATAGAGCTTTCCTCAGTCCAATTATACCTTTAAAACACCTTTCTAAAGTCTTTCTTCATGTTATTAAACCAGTGGTCCCTGCCTTGCTAAGGTGACTCTCCGGAGCTTGCCACCACCTCGCTTTGAATCGATGTGTTCCCTCAGCTTGGATAAAGCAGCAACTGAGAGAGAAACATGTAAGAAAGAAAAAAAAATAGATGAAGCCACTGGGGGAGGAAGGGGGGGGGAGGGGGGGGGGGTGAGGTGGTCAGGGAGGGAGAATTAAAGCCTAATTATCCATACCTCTAAGAAATCTGTCAGAATAACCTGGCTGGAAGAGAATAGTGCAATAACAGGGACCTCCTGCTTACTAATTCATCCCAGGGTGAGTGACCTCTAATAAGATCATTATCTTATTTTGGGCTTATTTCTGCATACGTAAATGACAACATACTGTATTTAACGCATTTTTGAGGACTATGTTGGTGTGGCATTTTGTATCTGTGAGGTACTGGAGGGACAGCATCCCAACTGTACAATTGCCCTCTGGGTGATCTGGGAGGAGTCAAGATCAAAAATATATGACTTTATGTCCCCATTTGCAATCTGTTAGAAGCCAGCATCACAGAACATTTTTTATAAAGCCTGGAGATCTTTGCATGAAAGATGTTCAACAAGAGGCTGTTAACAAAAATGAGATTTGGGAACTTAGATTATTGAACTAGGGCTGTGTAAAATTCACACTGAATTTGATACATGCAAATTTATTCTTCATTTTCAATGCACAAAGGGCTAAACAACCCTCAAAAGCAATTGAAATATCCTCATGTCACTGACTGTCACCCACGTCTGCAGGCTTCTTAACATCCTCTTCAGAAGTTTCCTCTGCCAAGAGCAGGTCCTCTTGTCCTCCTCCACAAAGTCCTTTTGATGCTCATCTTCCCCTGTACTCTTCATATATTAAAGAGTTTCTTCTGATACCCAGTTAAAGGTTTTACAATGAGGAGATTTGCAGGATCCCAATATGTTGTTGAAGCACAGCTCTTGAAAATGATTTAGTTGTTTCACATTTATCCAAATTATGCTACTTTAAAGGGTACTCTAAAAGGTGTTTTGGTACTTTAGGGAATCCAGGCCTTGGTGCGTAACTCCTACAGACTTCAACAGCAACTAGACACTTAATTTTTAACTTCATGTTGCAGGTGTATGGAAAGGTAATTCTAATGGATTACAAAGAGTCCTCCAATTCATACCAATTTCAGGATTATTCTGAAATTTCTATGTTGGTTTTTTTTAAGCTGCTGCCATGCTGACTATTCTAGGCTTTATTTTAAATAACAAGGATTATATTTTTAATAGTGGAATTCTTAGTTATTTAAATTGGAAGTCACAATCTCTTTATTTTTCACAACAGATGCTCTGTGAATTGTATGAACTTGTGAATTTTGAAGCTTCTCTGAAGAATTCAGAAGCACAGTTAAAACTTGTAAAGTTTAACGGGATAAAAGTGAAAATATCCTTGGGTCCTGACATCTATTTGCTCTAAACCTTATTTATGTAAAAAATGCTAGACATATTTTTTCCCATGTGCTTTTAAAAGCTATAGGATTTTATTAGTAGAGCAAACATAAGCAATTTGTCTTACACAAAGAATGTAACCTAAAGATGATAATTTAAGAGCCCTGTACAAAATGCAATAAAAATTCAAAATACCTGCACAAGAACTTGTCATTGATTGGAGTACTTTAGGAATGACAGTTTATAATACAAGAATCTCAATATTCGACCCAGTACCTGCTGCTGGGAACAGCTGTCAAAGATCTGGTATTTTTTAGTGCACAGCCACTTCCCCTCCTGTGTGTTCTGTGCACTGAAAAATCATCCCTCACCTGAGCACAACTCAGTTGTTTTGAAACCTTTTCTTAATGAAAAAACTTCCATGCAGTTTTATGTTCCCTTTGCATCATTTGTGTCTTGTGACTGCTTCTGCTCTTAACTCTGTACTGTACTTCTCTAGGGAAGAGATATGAAGTCTTTGCTTTACCTTCTGCCCCAGGAGGGATTGCAAATGCTCGTTCTCCTTGCAGGATGTCAGAGTGAGATGGAAAGTAGGTGGAGATAACAGCCATGGTGAGGCAGAAATGCAGTGTAGGAGTCAATGTGGGACCTGCGTTTTACCAAACTGCCCTGAAGTGAGAAATGGGGCTGAGCAACACTTGCTTTTAAGCTTTGTGCTGCTACCTTTTGACACCCAAGTTGTTCCATGGACCCTTGATGAATCCCTTTATTTATAAGTTTTTGGTTTTTTGTTTGTTAGTGGGCTTCACTCCCTGCTCTATTCTATCTGAATTCCCCTGTCTGTTGGCTCACTTTCTACTTGCTGCAGTAAGTAAAGAAGAAAATAACTGCATAACTGCTGCCACTGCCATGCACACAGCTGTCACAGTGACAAATACCAGGAGGACCACGTCTCCTGTTACGCCAAGCCATAGAAGGGATGCACTGGAACAAATGCTGGGTTTGACTGTCAGATTCTCAGATATGTCACATATTTCTTTGGAGCTTGGGGCTGTTGCAACAGCTGTTTGTAAACACTATGAATCCAGCATTAGAAGTGGGGAAAAAGAATTTTTTTTTTCAACTTCTAGCTTTCTGAACCATCCTTAAAAATGTTGCAAATATACTGGCATTTATGCTGCTGATGTAAATAGCGATGAGTATTGGTTTTCAGCTAAGGGCCAGTGGGCAGGCTCAGGCTGTGTCCCAGCATCCTCCTGTGTCGGGTGACTCATCAGCAAGTCTGAGAAGGTGTATCAGGCTGTGGTTCTAGCAGGAAAACACAGCAAGAAGCTAGAGAAGCATTTGAGAGCTGGAGGGGATTTGATCATATTGAGTCTGATGCTAAAAACAAAATTAAAAAATGTATTGCTAAAATTGGTGAGCAGCATTCCAAAGTGGTATGCTAGGTGGTGAAAGACAGGCTGCCTCTGATTCACAGAAGATCATTTGGTAAAGCATAAGCATGTAAACACAGCTCAGATGATGTAATTAAAAAAATACATTGGCAGTAGTGTTGTAGGGGCATATATCAACTCACAGCCCTGTTCTGCAGGCTGGAGGTTTCTCCTCTGCTCTCCAGTCAGTAAAAACTCTGCAAAAGTGGATTTCAAAGGTATCACAGGATTACTTGGAATATGTTCTTCTCCCATTGTGTAGATGAGAGAGTGTAGGCATGAGTCAAAAATGCCACCTTTTGCTCTTTCCAGATGTACTTCAACTAATGGAAAATTATGTTGTTTAACTCATACCGTAGAGGTAAAATCGGCTTAAAAGACAGACCTCTGGTTTTGTACTTGAAATAAAACTTACCAGTGCTACCCATTTAATGTTTTAATGTTTAGTAGGAGTTCCTCAATTTTAAGGTTGCAATTCCTACCCAGTCTGACTGGTGAAAAATTTGAAACCATAAGCAGGAAGGCCAGCAGCCATGATAACATTATTTTGCCCCAATGAGGTAAGAAGGTCTCAGCTTCATATTTTAATTAAAATATTTCCCTTGGTTATTTTCTTGGGTCTACTACTAATGTAGAAAAACTACTTTAACATCACCAGTTGCAAGACAATATATTTCACCATGGCAAATCTGAAAACAGACATTAAAATATGCTGTTACATAGAGAAAAAGTGAAGAAGAAATGGAGGGTCAACATCTCAGAAATATAGCAACACAGATTGTTATTTCTGTCAAATATATTCCATTGGAGCTCATAAAATGCTCTCAAGAACCTGTGTAAGTCCATACAACATTAGACCAATAACAGAAGGAGAGACAGGACCTGAAAGCCTTATCTCATGGGATTTAGATTAGAACCTGTTTACAAAGCAAATGCTGTTAATGACTGCCTACAACAAATGCAACTTTAAAGAAAACTCTGATTGGTTAGTGAGCATGGTTCATTTTGGTTTATCGTGACCTTGGAAGGACTTGAGCATCTTTTAGGATGAAAAAGCCTGTGGGAATATTATGCTCTCTGGCAATTACTCCTTGGATGATATGTTTACTTTTTGGGAAACTTAAGGTGCTATGGCTTCTTATTTAAAATTTGTGAAAAATGAGTCACATAGGTTTCATCAGAACTACCACATGAAGGAGAAAAGGTCTACATTTAAAAGCAAGGAGTTTTGCGCTTGCCAGTATGTCACTTCTCTCCATTATGTTGCACTTTTTTTCTAAGGGACTCCACTGAGAAAGGAAAAAACAATCTGTAAAGCAGTAAAATTATTACCTTCATAGCATTCAACTACCCTTTATCACCAATGTATAAGGCAGACATCCATTGCAGAGCATGTCAGTTGAAGTTCTTCCCATTTTTTTTCTGTGTTAATTCTCTTGTCAGGGACCTAAAAATCAACCAGTTATCCTCATGCTTCCCATAAAGCCAAACAGCTTTTCTCTTGTTCTTAGTAGCATCAACAGGGGTTTTGCTGTTAACAATGGGAGCACTCTATCAGCAAGAGGAGAATAACCAGAGAAACTGAACATTGCATAAGGCATGAACTCAGTTAAAAGCATTATTTTTGTGTGAGTGTGTCTTTTCTCGCATACAATTACTATAAATGTATAGCAATTTAGGCTTATACACAGCACTGATCCCAAAACAGTACTGAAGTTACAAATAGAGACTGTGACCCCACACACTCCACTTAAGCTCAACAGAACCACCTATACAGTAAATACTTTGTCTCCACTTTGTCAGCAGCAAAACTAATATGCATCAAGGCTGCCACCCTTCAGCAAATAAA
>JAJPCS010000018.1:3161474-3172843 GCA_021164005.1 Willisornis vidua nigrigula
GCCTTAATAACACTATAAATCCTATTGTTGATTCTTTTTTTGAATGAAGTCAACACAATCATATTACCCTTACTGCTCTGAAAATAAAAAAAAAAATGTTGGGATATACTGTTAACTTTACTAGACATTGGACCAGAGTATCTTTAATCACAGTTGGACTCTTCTGAGAAAGGTAAGGGATCATAGTAGAGAAAAAAATAACCTTATCAATATCAGTGACAATTTCTTGATTTTTAGGGAACTAACTTGACTGCTTTTTTAATTTCCATACATCCTTCCTTTCTCACTTATTTACTTTTTTTGAGTCATGATATAACATGCAACATGTCAAAGGATTGGAAACATCCACAGAGGCAGAATTAAACAAGTGCATTTTTAATTCAGACCACAGCCCTGGTCCTATTATGTGCTTTACACCTAATGCTTTGTGGATCAGGTCCAGGTGTTGCATCAGAGACCAGAGATTTCTTGGCCTTTATTCTGGTCTAGCAGGGATGGCAACAGTGGTCCATGATTAGGACATTTCACGTTTAATAATACTGTTCTGTGAAACACTAGGCTTGACATTATGGGATACCATTCCAGAAGTCAAACTGGTAGCAATGGTTAGCTAGCCAGGATGCTGCCTGATCACCCATGCTTGCTCCTAACTAATGGAGTCCTGTAAATTTCAGTAGTAGTTGTATTCTATAAGATTGTGATAACTTGAAATCTACGAAATCCTGAAAAAGTTTTGCCCAAGATGCTGTAGGTTCCACAGCTCAAGAAGACACCCACGCCAGCTTCCCTGTCTTAAATTCTCCAAATATTTGAGGCAGCCTCTCCATCTGCCAACCAGACAGGGTCCAAATAAACCAAGGGCATGTTGAGCATTTAGAAAATGCAGACACTGCTCTTCAGCACTAGCCAAATGCAGACATCTTGGCGAGATTGAAGGAATGAATGGAAGACCACATGTATATGGTTTGGTGGGTGCTTAAAAGCTTATGACTGGCTCTCAGGAATTACTTTCAAAACTGGTGGTTTAATTTATTTAATAAAATTTTTTGTATATGCGCGCACACACTCACAGAGATATACACATATATATATATGGGAAATTGTTTCAATATTTTTGCATTACTATTTCTGGTTCATTAGTATTTCCCAGCAAATTGAATATCTATATTGGCAGAACAATATTTATGCAAATTATTTGTTAAAAAATAAAATTCAACCAAATTATTTATGACCAACAGAAGCCTTTTGAAAAGGCAGAGTTGACTTATCTTGTTTAATGAATTTTAGATTTTTCAAAATTGGTAGGTCACCCTGTATAATGTCATCTGGTGGTAAAATTAGCTGGGAGCCCAAGCATACTCCAAAATTACCTTAATGGTTTGCTTTATCAAAGGTATAAAAATGTTAAGTCCATCCTTTCTTCTCACTGTTATTTTCCTTCCTTGATCTTCCAGTTGTGAATCTTGAACTTTTCTGATATTCTTAAGTTTTAACTCCTTCACTGAGGAGTAACTTTTTCCTTTTCACTATGTTGTGAGAGGATTGAAAAGAGCTAACCTTATTCTAAACATATTTCATAAACCTGTGATAATTTGATGATTTTTATTTCCTTTAAAGTTGATAGTAGTTTAGCTTTGATAGTGCCAGGTGGTAATCTAACGTGACTTAGATTTCCTATAGCAATAACATTTGGCAGATTCTCTCCTTGATGAAAGGGAACCATTTCTATTTTTAGCGACATTTTTGAAAAAAAACATAAATATAGAAAGCCTTCCTGCTGGAATTCTTCAAAAAGTATTGCATAGTATAATGAACCCCTTTTTCTATGTTTACTTAAGTTTGTGGTTGTGAATAGGAACAGAAAGGGGGGAATGAAAAGATACTGAGAACAATTATATTCTGCATGTAACACTTATTTGAGGCTTGAAGAGAACATGACATTCTGCTGTGTACTTAACTCTGAAATTATTTATAATTGACTTCATCTGTTTTAGAAAACATGAATTTATCTTGATGTCCGAAGTTTGCTTCTTGCAGTCACAAATTCCAAATTTATCCTTACTGGAATTTTACTGGCATTAGTTGAGTTCCTCTAGACCTGAATATAGCTCTCTATCCTTGTCCAGCTGATGCATGATCCCCTCATTTGCTGGAACCAGAGCAGCCTTAGCTGCTCCCACAGCATACCAGAAGTACTCTTGCTGCTTGATGAAAAAAAAGGAAAAAAAAGTTCTAATGCACAAGACTACACAGTGTCAGGGGAAGGAGAGAACAGTGAACTAAAGTGAGAGTGAGCTAAATGTTAATTCTTATGGAAGATGTGGTTATATTACTTAATGTTGTTGGATTTTTTCTCTGTGGCCTGCAAAGGGACAAACCCTATTTCTTTTCATATGCTGAACGGAACTTGAAGGTTGCAGTCATGGTGATCCACAGGTGACCTGAAAGAGCCCTCATCATGAATAATACTAATTTCATACTGAATAACCTTAAGGGGAGTGTGGCTAGCAGGTTGTTTACAGAATACTCTATCTGGTTTTGTGTTCCATGTTCAAGAATACTGTGGAAAAGCTGTAACACTCCAGTGCAGGGACACCAAATGAGCCATCACACATGAGGAGAAGATGAGGGGTCTGACCTTGGTTGGTCTGGGGAAGAGGAGGCAAATGGACAGTCTAAAAACAGCTGTCAACTATATGAAGAGCTATTACAAGGACAGCACAGCCAAATTCTTCTAGGTACTGCCAGGCTATATAAGAGAGGGCAATGGCCATGGGCTGTGGGTCAGAGGCTTCATATTGGACATTGGGAAAACTTCTTCACCAGGAGGTAAGTGCAGGTTAGCACTGTCCCAGAGAGGCTGAGGAATCTTTGTCCTTGGAGATTTTCAAGACTCAGCTAGACAAATCCATCACTGACTGGATCTTGTTGGCAATACTCCCATTTCAAGTGGGAGGCTGAGTGACCTTGAGAAGTCCCATGCAACTAACACTTCTGTGATTCTCTTTGCCTAAGAAATTAAAACAAAACAAAACAACAAAACCATAGCATAACTCAAGATTCATTTAATTTACTATCTCACAGCATTGAAGAGTCCTTTGGATTTATTCTTAACAGCTAGGTAAGATGTGTGCGAACTAGTATGATCTGAAGCTGTAGTTTGTGATCTCCATTCATGAAAAAAAATGAAATTCTGGAGTTAGCACACTTTCCACTGAACATACTATGCTTTTCAAGTGTTTTACTGCTTTTCAGATGCCTTATGAAAATATTGGGAAGAAGGGATTGTTTACCTTCCATGAGATCTGGCACATGAAAGACAGTGTGATATGCCTTGTTTTACTTCAGATAATGCCATTCTGTAAGGACCATGCAAGCACAGTCAGCAAAAAGTAAAGCAGGACTTGTTCTCTTCCCAGCATGTCTTTCCTGAGCAGAAAACCTATCCAGTTCTGTTTCTTGAGGCAACGTTTTTTTGCATCTGAGTCCTTCTTTCATAAACCATTTCATAACTATTCAGAAGTGGATCCATAAACAGCCTTTGAATGTAGGAAGTAGTTTGGAAATCTTTACATTTGTTACAGTATCAAATAGGAAAAGCCACAGACTAGTGTTGTAAACATTCTTGTAACATACTGTCCTATTGTCTCTCTAAGAAAGAGTATAGCTATTGCCTGTTTCAGCACATGTTATCTGTGCCTCCATCAAGAGCAGAGACCAGTTTTAAGAAAAGCCCTAGAGATGATTTTTGATGGTAAAATATGCATTTTTCTGTTTGTTACGATAACACTTCAATTAACATCCAGGAATTACACAATATGGAAACAGTTCAGGAACCACCACAGAAAGCAATGCAGAGAGGGATAGGTCATCTCTTACCCTAGAGAAGAAAATACATGTCAGCTCCAGAGCTATTTTTGTAACAGTTTGCTCTATTAATAGCAACATGAACAACTGTCTAAAAAGATTTCTGTTAATGGTACCTCTGGAAAATCTCTGTCAGTTACTGGGTGGGGGAGTGTAGAGGCACAGCAATAGCTGGGTCAAGGTGCTCAGACACGTTACTCTGTCCATATTGGTGTGATGTGGTATGACAGATGAAAAGTATGAGGTATGATGGGCACCAAAAGATCAAATATCAGCTCAACTATTCTCATTCTCCTGGCAACAGAATGAGCATTCTTGCCCATACAAGCCTCCCTGTAACCTTCTTACAGCCAAGATCATAACTGGAATGAATGCCCATATAGACTGGAAAGACATGACCTCTCTTGCTTACATTTACAAAAAACAAAAAAACAAAAAAACCCAAAAAGCAAAAACCCAACCAACCAACCAAACACAACAACAACAAAAAACAAAAACCAGAGAGAGAGAATAGCAGTGAATGGCCTTTTTTCTTCTCGTTTTCAAAATGTTTGTCATTATGGAGAGTGACAAGTCAGTTTCTTTATACTTTTTAAGGGTTGGCTCAAATGTTTTGTATTTTTTTGCCAGTTTTCAAACAAGGAAAAGAAGAGAAAAATCATATGAAAAGGCTTGAAAACACTTAAAGGAGTAAGAATAATATGAAACTAATGAAACTACCATATTTGTTCAAGAAACAAGTAATTGTGTAAATACATGAATCTTAGCCCTTTTGCTAATAACCTAATGCTTTGGCCTTTGAATTTGATCTTTTGCTAGTGTTATTGTAAAAGCATATCAAGATACATCTACATTCAGTCAGGTGAGGTTAGCCTGCAACAGGTGTTTCCATTCTTCCTTTTTTTTTTTTTTTTTGTCCTTTCCTTTTTAAAACCTCCCTGTGTGGTTGCTACTATTTTATTGTGGTAACTACCAAGTTGTATAATACACATGGACCTGATCACCAACCTGTGTCCAAAATATTAGCAACTGTGAAAGAAAACATTTTCCTGCTTTTTAAAATCTGAAATCTTTTTTCTGAAAATAACAGGCAGTTTGAAGAGTAACAACACTGACATCGCTGAAAATGGTGACTTAGAAGTTACTGTATCCTAATGTTCCTCACTGCACAGGAATATTTCTTTGTTATTTTTCTTTTCCAAAAGAATTGGAAAAGAAATTGGCAATGGTGCTTTCCAGGGAAAAAAAATTTTCCTGTGTCATTTTTCAGATGAAATTTAAAAATTCCTGCCTGTACATATAGCCCTTTCTCTTTCTTAAAGAGACTTTTTTACACTCAAAACTCCAAGACAAAAATCATCATGAACGTTGTTCTTGAGTGCCTGGAGAAACCACAGTGCAAACCTAGGCAGGAAAAGATGCTGATGAGGTGCAGGGTCTTGGATTGTGCTTGATAGAGCTGGGTTCCTTTCACACCTGCATCACAGCCATGTTCATAACCTTTGGCAAGCAACAAGCTTGCAAAACAAAGTTGGTCTAGATGACAGGTGGAAACTGCTGCAGTGGAACAGGTGCTTTTGACAGAAGAGGTGCCTAGGAACAGGTTTTAGCAAAATGAACATATCAAGTAGAGATACTTTGTTAAAGAACGGTGAATGTGTTCTTTTTGGACTATGAGGAGGTAGTGCTTTTCCCTGAAGATTTTGGTTCTGATTCTTCTCCTCAAAATACATGATAGAGCCATCCCTTTCTTGTAATAAAATGTCCAGGAGAGGAATAATTTTTTTTTAATTTTTGTTATTCTTCTCCACAGTTCATGCAGATGAATGATCTTACAACTATCATACTTCAGAAAAGGAGATTTCTTAACCTTTTAATTAGTCAGAACCAAGGAAGATAATCAGGCAGAATGCAAACAGATGTCTTGTTGAGGCATGAGTTGGCTCTTCAGTTGCTGAATAACATTATGATTTGGACAGTTCCGAATATGCCCAGATTTTTACTGAGAGAAAAGATTGTGTTCCCTGTGGGTTGGTTGCAGATGAGTAGGAGGTTTGTGAATCTAAGTTGTGATGTTAAGAATGAGATGATTAGATAATTTTTACTTCCTTTTGTTTATTTGCTTCTTTTAGTTACTCAGTGCTTCAGAGGTTTCAGACTCACAGGATCTTTTATGTTGGAAAAGACCTCTAATATCATTAAGTAAAACCTTTGACAGGTTTCCCTGTCTGGAAAACCAGTGAATTGTAAGAAAATATGGACTTTGGCTGCTATAGTCATGAGTTTCAGAAGGGTCTTTAACTAGGAGCTTTTGGAACACATTGCAGATGTATATCACATCAGATAATTTTGAGCTGGGACCTGCAGTGGATTCTCAAGCATTGCTATCACACAAGCACATCCTACTTTTCCTCACTACTTCCCCCTGTGCTCCTGGGTGGATTAATCTTCCAGACAATTTGTTCCTAAATCTACTCCTCTCTATGGATATTTATCGTTTCTTTAGGCACTGTGAACTTAACCAGTTGCCCATCTGTAGTATACACCCAGGGTGCTCCAGGCAAGGATGTATCACTAAACTAATAGCCACA
The DNA here is from genome assembly GCA_021164005.1 of Willisornis vidua nigrigula. Taxonomy (NCBI): domain Eukaryota; kingdom Metazoa; phylum Chordata; class Aves; order Passeriformes; family Thamnophilidae; genus Willisornis; species Willisornis vidua. The sequence continues at coordinate 3,167,933 of JAJPCS010000018.1, forward strand.
TAATGAAGAAAAAAAAAAGAAAAAAATTACAGTTCAAAAATATCAGATTGCCTACATATTTTTACTTTGGCTTTCTTTGCTCTGGATACAGCATTGAAAGCTGAAATCAAACAACAGGTGCATTAAATTCTGGGTCTAATTTTTGCAAGGAGGGCCAGATTGCCCCTCTTGGTAAATTGAAGACCAGTCAGGAGGGAAAGATGACAGTATGAGCTAATGGCACACAAGACTTGCTGATCTTTGCTCACAAACCTTTCCTTGCAAATCCTCTGATGACCCATACTGAACTTAACTTCAGGCTGAGGGAGCTGGGAAGAAACCAGCACTCATGCCAGTTGCCTTTTTTTTTTTTTTTTCTGTGTCTTGCTTGCCATAAGAAAAAAAGATCATTTGAAAGAGGGCTAAGGAGTAACATAGCAGCAGAGGGGAAAAAAAAACATAAAAATAGAAGAGATTAATAAAATACATCAATAACTTAACATAACCGCAATACTTCACTCTGTAAAATGAGTAAATGAAAGCTCTTTCCATTTTACCACTTACTAGTGGGTGTCATTTCCCACCATACCTCTGTCTTCACAAATGAGTTTAGCACAAAGGAATGATGGAACTACGTGGGAGTGACAAATAACAAGCAGACAATACGCCTGAATAGCCTGGGCTCAGATGGGTCTGCTTCTGTGGGGCCACCCTTATGCTGAAGGAAAGTGTACGCAGGAAGCTTTATGCAGCTGTCTGCATACTTGTCCCTGCAGAGTGTGAAGAAATAGAGAGCACTAAGCTGGAGCTGACTTATCTGGTTGACACGCTTGTCATCCTTTGGTTTCTTGGTACATGATCCTGCCAGCAAACTGAATCTCTTATCACCGTTCTTCAACGCAACCAAGAGCTCCAGCATCCAGCTACCTCTGGGCATCCTTTCAATGCAAGGAAACATTGTTTATGTAATGACATTACACAACTAAGGGCACTTGCAACAGCATTCAATTAAACATTTTAGGGAGGAAGGAAACTGACAATTTGTTGAAATAAACTTGTTTTCAGACAGGCAGCATTTCCTGTTTAAAATGCTATGGAGCAACCATTAAAAATGTCACAAAAACTAGTCAGAGATTTTTTTTTCAAGCAAGTGTTACTTTCTTAGCAATTAGAGCAACTCTTTTAGCAACAGAAGTTACTATAGAATGATAATGCACAAAAATAGGCTCAAGATGAGTGACTTCATTGTGCACAATCCACTTTTCCCCTCTTTCCACTGATTCTCTATTTGCCAGAGTTTTCTACTCTTTAATATGATTAATTATGATCCAGTTTTCCAAACACCAATGATTTCTGTAAAAGTGTAAAACGTTTACATTCAGCTGAGAAAGACACTGCATCCATGCTTTGAAAGCAGTGACACAGGAAAATAAGGCAATCTACTTTTGCCAGGGTGACTGTAAAAACCTCTTGAAACAGAGTGCATTTTAAGAGAAGGGTTGTATTAGAGACCTGACATGAAATTTACTGCAGCAAGATGCATGTCTGAACCGTTACTTTAAAGAAGAAGAACATTAAGGCTTTTGGAGAGGTGTTCTACATCCTTCTTGATCTCAATCACACTGAAAAATGCAATTAAATCTGCATAAAAGGCAAATGTCCAGTGTATTAGCAATGAAGCCTTGTTAATTGCAATGCTGCAAATGCTCTACTTCAGAAGGAACAACACACAATGGCTCTTTCTGATTACAATTCTGTGATGAATACATCTGAGGAAAAAGTCAATCAGAATAGATGCTTTTCAGCCTGCTAAAAACCCACTTTTTCACCAGGAGAGAAACTGAAGTGTGACTGAAAATGAAAGCCAATGTCTCAGAAGCTCAGATGCTGTATTGCACTGGTCATGAGAGTCATGCATATCTGAATACGTGATCTAGTCTCATATTCAAGGTGGATTTATAGACATTTTTTATACTATTGTAAACATAATTTGAAGAAAATGGTCTTGAATGTTGTATGTATAGTTCTTCACTGTGCTGGTTGTAAGACATACTGAAAAAATATTCTGAACATAGAAACTTGATTGCATGATGCTTTAATTTTAAAAGTAGAATATTTTTCAGCAATTTATTGAGCTATTCTTTCTCCCATAAATATAGGAATTTCAAAAGGATTAATGAGAAACTTGATAAAAATGCAGAAAAAGAGACGGTATGCATAAACTTTAAGACTGTGAAAAAGGTATAAATCAGGCAATCTTTTCCCCAGCACATTACTTTCACTGCATTATTTGGACAATGCAAAGCCTATTTTATCTGGGCAAAATCACTATGAGGGCAAGGTTGTCTGGGTCAGCAAAGTGGCTGGTAAGGTTACAAGAAAGACTAAATTAGCTGTGTTTTCCCAACATGAAATTTTAGAATTTTGTCTGCATTTGACCAGTGAAGGCAGTTCTCTTGCATGAACTTTTAAAGGAGGTCAGTTTGCCCTCCTTTGAGCATTTGATTCACAATAAAGTCATAGGATTAACCACAGGATTAGACACTTATATACATTTAATATGTGGGACTCTATAGTCTAGGCAGACAAGGCAGATATGAGTGGCATGGTGCAACCTATATAAACAATGTCATTACAGAATATGCCATCTAACTGGTTGATGCAGGAATGCTAGGAATATTTAAGTTAGAAAGGGGGTAGGAATTAGAAAGAAAATTTCAGAGTAATATTACTAAAAGAGCAAAGCAAGTTGAAGAAGAGAATAGGAAGTTAGTTGTAGAATGAGTTTCAAGTGCAGCAACCTTGGGAAAAAAACACTGAAGTAATAAAAGATATTTTTCAGTGCATTATTTGAGTAATATGATTATGCAAATTAAAAATGAGTGATGCTATTTTGTTTCAAATTTCACATTGTGCAATATAATGGTATCATGCAGTGATATGAAGAAGTACTGAGGTGGTATTGCAGCACAAGCAATTGTTGAATTCATAGAATGAAGAAAAGAGAAGACAGAATATGGAGTCACCTGCATATTTTTAAAATTAAATATATCAGGGTTTTGCTTTGAACTTTCATAAAAAGTAGTCAAAGTGCATTTTAAGTGACTTTATCTTTAAAAATTAATGAGGCATTCTGTAGGTCAAATGATGTATTTTGTTCAATCCAAACAAAATATTTTCCATTTTTTAATGTAATTTGCAGAAAACTGAACTTATAAAAAGGTCATACCAAAATTAAAACTTTCCCAGAAAAAAGAAAAAATCCTCTTCCTAAACCTCAAAAGCCAAATATTTGTGCAGTCCTCCTCTGAACGTCCAAAACTCCATTCTTGGCCGCTTCTGCAGCTGCTGCTACTGAATGAAGTCACTCTGCATTGTGCTGAGTGTTTCATTCACAAACAGGAAGGAGATCTAGCCTTGTAAGGGCAAAATGAACAAGCTTAGTTCACTGGGTAAAACGAACCAATGGACAACAGATTTAATTATTTTTTTCTTCCTTGAAGCAGCAGGAAAAGTGCTGCTGACAAGATATTTTGGAACAACTTGCTATTAGGAAGGAAGTATGAGTGGGTGTAGATGAGAAGTAGCTCACATTCATATGACACACACTTTGTTAGAATGTCGAAGTCTTGGTCTAAAACAAAGGGTGGGACTGTCAGTTTAGTGATGCAGAACAGAGGGAGCTGTTTGCCTGTTTGATTTGCAAAGATTTCAGGCATTTGCCAGCTGGGCTGACAGAGCATGACCCCTCTGGAGAAACCATGGTCTTTGCTAGCTGACCTGTAGTTCACCTGAGAGTCATCACTCTTCTGATGAGACATGTGCCTGTCTTTCAGTTTTTGTTAGGTTTATAACATAGAATATTAAGAATATCAGAGACACTCTCAGACATGGGAGATTTTGATTGAAGAGGCTGTCAGGGTTGGATCTCTTTGTCAACCATATCTTAGGTCTTTAATCAAGGTAGAGCATGAAACTCTCAAGAAACTTAGAAGCTCATCAGGAAATCCAAAGGAATCTCAGCCTAATACCATAGACATTTCATGTTTTGACCAAACTTTGAGGTCAAGACTTTTTAATTCAATATGAGAATTTAACAATATTTTAGTGTATTTTAGTGGAATTTCTGGACTGTCTTTTCAAAATCCAAACTCCAGCAAAAATTCAGAGAAATGGCTAAAAGGAAAAATAATGTTTTAAATTGTAGTTGTTAAGAATAAAAAAATATCTTAGTTATTATGTCAGTGAATGAGATCTATGCATGTTGCAATCTGCGTGATTTAAATAATAAACAGAAAAATGAGATTCAGTTCCAAATTAAGATGAATTTTCATGAAATGAATCAAGAGAATAAGAGACAACTAGTCAAGGCACCAAATGAGGTACATTAGAAGTAGTCAAAATTGTCAGTGCTTTGCTCAGATAAGGTAGGGTTATTGTATCATTACTTACCCTGTAGGAAATCTGAAGCCTAAGAAAATCAGTTCTATATATAGTGGGTAGGTAGATAGATAGACAGACAGGCAGATATAGATAAAATTGTATTTCTGTTAATAGCTAAAATTTTGAGTTATTAAACATTTTTCTTTTCTTTGTTTTTGGGTTTTTGGTGGGGTTTTTTTGCCTTTTTGTTTGTTTGGTTTGGTTTGGTTTGGGTTTTTTTAGTGAAAAATATGCTCTAAAATTACTAGCTCACTGTCCTGGCTTTAATCAGCTATATTTATACAATTAAAAAAACTCCCTTCTTTGCCTTACACATACCCACACATTTTCTATCAGAGGAATTTTCAACTTTCTTGCAATCAAATACTTTAGACATTCAGGAATTGTGTCCAAATGTTTGCAAGTGTGTAAAACATTCATAAATGCTTGGAAAAAAAGGTTTTATACACACACACACACACACACACACACACACACACACACACACAC
>JAJPCS010000018.1:3185225-3296813 GCA_021164005.1 Willisornis vidua nigrigula
GTTAGTGGCAGGGGAGAGAATTTACATAATAATCCCAAACTACAACATTATCCACCCCTAAATTCTCTTCCATGCCAATACTCTATATTAAACTTAAATTTTCTTTCAAATATTTAAATGTTTACAAATACAGCAATATGAGTTGTCTGCCCAGAGATAAGTTCCCCTTGAGGTATACATCGTGTCTCTCCATCTTCCTGCATCACCCACCAGGTGGAACCAGATCCTTGAGCAAAGACAACCCCACGAATGGGTTTGCCTTTGCCTGACGCAGGGTTAATCCAGACTGTTTTCCCTAGCATACCTCTCAGGTGTATTACAGGGACTTTATCTCCATCTACAGTGTGAAGGGGTTCTGATTGGGCAGGACCGGCTCGGTTGACAGAGCCTCTAGTGTTGACTAGCCATGTAGCCTTTGCTAAGTGTTGATCCCAGTGTTTGAAAGTCCCTCCACCCAATGCTTTCAAAGTGGTTTTCAACAGTCCATTACACCGTTCAACTTTCCTGGCAGCTGGTGCATGGTAGGGGATATGATACACCCACTCAATGCCGTGCTCTCTTGCCCAGGTAGCAACTAAGCTGTTCTTGAAATGTGTTCCATTATCTGACTCAATTCGCTCTGGGGTGCCATGTCGCCACAGGACTTGTTTTTCCAGGCCTAGGATGGTGTTCCGGGCAGTGGCGTGAGGCACTGGGTGTGTCTCCATCCACCCTGTGGTTGCTTCCACCATGGTGAGCACATAGCGCTTGCCTTGGCGGGTCTGTGGCAGTGTGATGTAGTCAACCTGCCAGGCCTCCCCGTACTTATACTTATCCCAGCATCCACCATACCACAGGGGCTTCACTCTCTTAGCCTGCTTAATGGCAGCACATGTCTCACAGTCATGGATAACCTGAGAGATAATGTCCATGGTTAAATCCACCCCTCGGTCTCGTGCCCATTTATAAGTGGCATCTCTGCCCTGATGGCCCGAGGCATCATGGGCCCATCGAGCCAGGAACAGCTCTCCCTTGTGCTGCCAGTCCAGATCTGTCTGTGATACTTTCACTTGTGCAGCTCGGTCTGCCTGTTGGTTGTTGCGATGTTCCTCATTGGCTCGATTTTTGGGCACGTGTGCGTCTACATGGCGGACTCTCACAATCAGCTTCTCTACTCGGGTGGCGATGTCTTGCCATATATCGGCAGCCCAGATGGGTTTCCCTCTGCGTTTCCAATTGGTTTTCTTCCATCGGTCTAACCATCCCCAGAGAGCATTGGCCACCATCCATGAGTCAGTGTAGAGGTAAAGCTTTGGCCATTTCTCTCGTTCAGCAATGTCCAGGGCCAACTGCACAGCTTTAAGCTCTGCAAACTGACTCGACCCACCTTCTCCTTCGTAGCTTCTGCAACTTGTCGGGTGGGACTCCATACAGCTGCTTTCCATTTGCGATTAGTCCCTACAATGCGACAGGAGCCATCAGTGAAGAGGGCGTAGCGTATTTCTTCTTCTGGCAATTGATTGTATGGTGGAGCTTCTTCCGCACGTGTCACCTGCTCTTCCTCTTCATCTGCTAGACCAAAATTTTCACCTTCAGGCCAGTTCGTGATGATTTCCAGGATCCCAGGGCGATTTGATTTTCCCATACGGGCGCGCTGCGTAATCAGGGCAATCCACTTGCTCCAGGTAGCATCAGTGGCGTGATGTGTAGAGGCAGCCTGTCCTGACAACATCCACTTCAGCACGGGTAGTCGAGGTGCCAGAAAGAGCTGTGCTTCCGTGCCAATCACCTCTGAGGCGGCTTGAACTCCTTCATAGGCGGCTAGGATCTCTTTCTCTGTTGGGGTATAGTTGGCTTCGGATCCTCTGTAGCCTCGGCTCCAGAATCCAAGTGGTCGGCCTCGAGTCTCACCAGGCACCTTCTGCCAAAGGCTCCAACACAGGCCATTATTCCCGGCAGCGGAGTAGAGCATGTTCTGTATGTCTGGTCCTGTCCTGACTGGTCCAAGGGCTACAGCCTGAGCAATCTCATGTTTGATCTGGTCAAAAGCTTGTTGCTGCTCAGGGCCCCAGTGGAAATCATTCTTCTTACGGGTTACCAAGTAGAGAGGGCTTACGATCTGACTGTATGCTGGGATATGCATCCTCCAAAACCCTATGGCACCCAGAAAGGCTTGTGTTTCTTTTTTGCTGGTAGGTGGAGACATTGCTGTGATCTTATTGATGACCTCTGTTGGAATCTGACGGCGTCCATCCTGCCACTTCACTCCCAGGAACTGGATCTCTTGGGCTGGTCCCTTAACCTTACTCCGTTTGATGGCAAAGCCAGCTCCCAAAAGGATCTGGATGATTTTCTCTCCTTTCTGAAAAACCTCTTCTGCTGTGTCCCCCCACACAATGATGTCATCGATGTATTGCAGGTGTTCTGGAGCCTCACCCTTCTCCAGTGCAGTCTGGATCAGTCCATGACAGATGATGGGACTGTGTTTCCACCCCTGGGGTAGTCAGTTCCAGGTGTACTGCACGCCCCTCCACGTAAAAGCAAACTGTGGCCTGCACTCTGGTGCCAGAGGAATGGAGAAGAATGCATTGGCAATGTCAATAGTGGCATACCACTTTGCTGCCTTGGACTCCAGCTCATACTGGAGCTCCAGCATGTCCGGCACAGCGGCACTCAGCGGTGGGGTAACTTCATTCAAGCCACGATAGTCCACAGTCAATCTCCATTCTCCATCAGACTTACGCACAGGCCAGATGGGGCTGTTGAAGGGTGAGTGGGTTTTGCTGACCACCCCTTGGCTCTCCAGTTCACGGATCATCTTATGGATGGGAATCACAGCATCGCGGTTCGTTCGGTATTGCCGACGGTGCACTGTTGTGGTGGCGATTGGCACCTGCTCTTCCTCAACTTTCAACAGTCCGACAGCAGAAGGACTTTCTGAGAGACCTGGCAATGAGTTCAATTGTTCAATCCCTTCTGTCTCTACAGTGGCTATTCCAAAAGCCCATCTATGCCCCTTTGGGTCCTTAAAATATCCATTCCTGAGATAGTCAATGCCCAGGATACATGGGGCGGCTGGACCAGTCACAATGGGGTGTTTCTGCCAATCTCTCCCTGTCAAGCTCACTTCAGCTTCTAGCACAGTCAACTCTTGAGATCCCCCTGTCACCCCAGAAATAGAAATAGTCTCTGAGCCCACATGTCCTGATGGCATTAATGTGCATTGAGCGCCGGTATCAACCAAAGCCTTATACCTTTGTGGGTCTGATGTGCCAGGTCATCGAATCCACACAGTCCAATAGACACGGTTGTCCCGTGCCTCTACCTGGCTAGAGGCAGGGCCCCCCTAACACTGATCCTGGTCGTAGCAGTCGGAACCTCTTCTTGATGAGTACACCTGGGAGGTGCCCTCCTGTGGGTCAGATTCTTGCCCATGGGAAACTGGGACTGCACTTACTCTCACTGACCTTCTTCCATTCTCCTTCAGTTCTTGTACTCGGGCTGCAAGGGCATGGGTGGGTTTCCCATCCCACCGTCCCATGTCTTCTCCATGTTTGGCCAGGAAGTACCACATCTCAGTTCGTGAGGTCTGTCCACTTCCTCTGGTTGGGGGGCGTCTGGCTCTGACTTCAGAGGTTCTCATTCGCACCGGTGCCACTTGGAGACTGTCCCTAATCTCCGCTCTAATCTCCTCTCTAAATTTCCTCTGCTCATTCTTTACCTCTGCAGGTAGTGTCTTGAGACTCTCAACCAATGTCTCTACAGCAGAAATACGGGCCTGCATTGGGCTGTGGGTCATGCCTTCATATATCCGGAGCTTATTTGCTACAGCGCCCACTGTTTCTTGGTTCTCTTCCCTATACATGGATGCCAGGAAATCGGTGTATTCAGCTGGCCCCAAGTGTGAAAGGTTCCACCACATATGTGGTGTGCATCTGACCTTGTCAGGGTCATTATTGGTTTGCCCACCCCTTCCAAAAAGCACTTCCATCATTGCCATCTCCCTCAGACGTAAAATTCCTTCTTCCATCGTCTTCCAAGTTTTCTTAATGTGATGATCCTGCAGGATTTCTCTATACACAAACTTCTCTCTTACACTCATTAGAAGTCGTGCCCAGAGTGAAAGGGGCTTTGATTCCCTCACAAACACCTGTTCAATAGCCACATCCTGGGCCACAGCCCCCAAAAACCTGGCTTCAGCACCATCCAGTTGTAGGCTTTCACCCATAAGGTCCCAAACTCGGATCAACCAAGTCAGGATGGGCTCGCCTGGGTGTCGAGCAATGTCTTTCCGCAAACCACGGAGGTTATCAAACGACAATGACTCAGTGATGATCTCAGGCTCTGGGTCTGCCTGCTGTGAAGGTGCAGCCGCCCCCTCATCATCCGCTGGATGGACTGGTTTGGTCTTATATTTCCTTTTCTGGATAGGGGCAACTTCCATAGGCTTGGACTGTCCCCCTGGTTGAGCCTCGTCCTGCGTCACTGTGACATCAGGGGTTTTACCCCCTTCCCCTTTTTTAGCCTCGTCCTGCGTCACTGTGACATCAGGGGTTTTATCCCCTTCCCCTTTTTTAGCCTCGTCCTGCGTCACTGTGGCATCAGGGGTTTTACCCTCTTCCTTCTCTCTCTTCACTGTGATGTCAGGGGTTTTACTCTCTTCTTTTTTTTTTTCTCACTATGACATCGGGGGTTTGACTCTCTTCCTCTCCCCCCTGCACTGGGCTGAACTTCTGAATGAGTTCTCGAAGAAACCTGGCCCTGGCCCTCTCTTCAAACATGAGGTATACCATTATGATACAGCTTTGAATAGCAACCATAAAGAGCAAGCTATCTCTGGCATCGAGGGAGAATTCAAACATCCCAAAAGCCATTGTAACAGACTTAAATGGGGAGTGAGCGAAGGGTTGGGAGAAAACACTCCCCTTTGTTCCTTCCCAAGGGTCAGTACTATTACTAAATCCCCAGAGGTAGCAGCTTAGGTTACGGCAGGAAAACAGCCTGGAGAACACCACCCAAATGACACCCACCCCAGGCATTGAATTCATAGCACCATAAATCCAAAGTAAGAACTCAATGATAATTGCGGCTATTTGAGTTCTACTCATTGATTTGTTGACAAGAATTAAACCTGCCGCTCCTTTTGGCATAAATTTGTACCAACAAAAAGCCAATATATTATACAGGATGGTCCTGATGAACCCTAAACTCAATACACACATGGTGGCACAAGAAACAGTTATCCTTCTTTGTTTACAAGCCCCAAAAGTTGGGCGCCAAAAAATATGTCTTGGTTTGAGGGGAAAAAACCAAAATGTTTAGCCACAAGTGGGGGAGGGGGCCTCCTCCACAATAATCACACCACTCTTTGTTAAATTTAAGAAAAGGAATTTTAATACAAGAAGGATAACTGTTCTTAACTTATATATAGATATATATATATATATGTATATATGCAAACAGACTAGTGCAAACCGCTTCCCCAACACCACAAAGAAAAAGAAAAAAAAAAAAAAAAAAACAAACAACAAAACCCAGCAGGTTTTCCTCCAGGAGGAAAGTTATACTTAAGTGTCAAAGTCACAGTCCGGCTGGCAGCAGGGTGAGTTCCCAGACTCTGTGTCTATTGTCCCAGATGAAGAAAAAGAAAGTTGAAAGTGGGGAACCACCACGTGTCTTGGAGAAAAAACAGCTGCAGAACCTCTCTCTCTCCCGGGTCACTGTCCCAGCTGGGGCAGGCAGGCCGTGACGGTGCAGGCAATAGTGAGACCGAAGCAGAGGCCGGACCCCAGATGCAGGAACCAGGAGAAAGCAGCCGTGGTGAGCCGAAAAACAGCGTCTCAGCAAGAAGACCCTAGCAGTGGCCAGCAAAGCAGCTGCCCTCCTCGGCCACACTGCTCCCGTGTTCCGCCGAGCTAAGAATGGAAAAAATGTCCCCAAAACGAAAAGAGACAAACCTGCTCCCACCCAGGTGCTCAGCAGTTAACTGCTCCTTTTGTTAACTGCTGGCGTGGGCAGTTAGTGGCAGGGGAGAGAATTTACATAATAATCCCAAACTACAACACTGAATTAAATAAGAGTATATATGTATATTTCCAAATGTTTAGAATTGTATATACAATCTGCACACACAATAGGAAAACTCCCAGGGGAAAAGGAAAAGGGAAAGGGAAGGGGAAAACAGGGACAACAAAGGGACAAAACAGAACAAGTAGATACAATCAGACACCCCCATCCACTCCCCAAACAAACCAGTACAACACAATCCTTCTAATAATCCTCAAAAGAAGGCCAGTTCCTTTCATGCTCTCTCTCTCCCTCTCATGTTCTCACTCTCTGATCTCCTGTGTGGCTCCAGTAAGGGACCGAAACAGCAAACTCTCTGCACCAGCCCTCACCGGAAGAAGAGCCGCAGCTTCCTATCTCTCTCTCCGTTATACTCGTTTGTCACATGGGAGGAAAAAAACAAGTGCGGAATACCTGGGAAATGGGCCTTTCCCTAGTTACACCTGGTTACTAGGGAAGGCCTGGAACAAAACTATCACACATGTCAATGGGACTCCAAAATAGGTCAAAATCTGAGTCCAGAAGTCCAATGCTGCAGTTCTGCTGATCTCCTTCCTTACTTCTCTGAGAACTGAAAACTCTTCATTTTATGATCCCTGTGCCCAAGATGGCCTCAGACCACCACATGCGCCACAAGCCCTTCTGTGTTAACAATCAGCAGGTTCAACAGGCACCTTCCATAGTTGGCTCACTCACCAGCTATGTCAGGGATTTATCTTCCACACACTCCAGGAACCTCCTGCACTGTCTTCTCCCTGTAGTACTATATTGTCAGCAGACATGTGGTAAGTTAAGGTCTCCCATGAGAACAAGAGCTAATGATTGTACCAAATACTGTGGGAAACACTGTAATTTCATAACAGCTACTTTCAAATCCATCTTGGATATGTTTCCAATAAATAACTTGTTGCATGGTTAAATTTCTATTAAGGTACATTCTGTAGTTCTGAAGATAGAATTGTACAGGATGCTGTTTCAGGAAAAGTCATGTATCAATTAAACCAGAGCTTTTTTTGACAGATGTCAGTCTGCCCTCCAAGTAAGTAATTAATTAGTTCTCCTAAATAGGATTGTGCCTGTTTCATTATATGATATATAAAAGTGTAGGCCTGACTATGCCTGGGCAGAAAAGATTCTATTACAATGAATGAAGGTTATCCAACCTGCTCAGATTCCAAGTTGATTAATGTAACATACTCATCTCATCTGCCTTGTGATTTCATTTGAATAATACATTTTCATTTTCTATCAGTTTATAAAGACTAAACAGTGCACTTGATTTTCCTTATTCACTAGTGGCAGGTAAAGTCAGTGGTGGGTACAGAGAACTAGGGTAAATTAGAAGTTTTGCCTAAACTTGAACACTTCTATTATCTGTTTGTACTTGGAGTAATGGAGGAGAAAAGGAAAAGGAGATTGAGATTTTCTGCCTGTAGTTCTGGGTAACAATATCTGGCATTGATATAGTTTATTTCAAAGCAATGAGTGGCACTAAGGAGGCACCAAAGAGGAAAAACCATTTGACACAGGGTCGACCAGCCTGACTATGAATTACCAGAGCAGACTTCTGTCTCAAAAATAATTTCCTTATCTCTGGAGATAGAAAAGTGAACAAGGATTAAATATGCCTCAGAGAAATTGTATTTTATGATTTATTTACATGTCTCTGTATTCCGTAAGTTACATTGATATTTTCCGTTGAAGAAACAGGTAACAATCTTTGCAACAATGCTCCCCTTTCTTATAATTCTGTGCAACAAAATACACTGCAGGTTTAATTGGAACCAGAGACTTTTGGACATTTCTACCCACTAACAATTCACATGGTAAAAGTAAATCAAGCCCTATATAAACAAAACAGATGGAAGTGATGCTAATAGTACAATGTCAGCAGTATCCACAGATTGACAGAGCTAGTTATGTTGCCAGATGCACAGAATGTTGCACTAGTTGTTCCTTATAAACTAGACTTGATGGAGTATGTCAATGTCAAACTCCTTGCTGATTTACACACGAACATACAAAGACATACACACTCACAGATACTCACGTTCCTGTGATCTCTACCAACCATACCATCTGCTTTCTGCTTTGCATGTGGTAGCTAACTAACTATCCTACTGTGCAAGGGTATCACTGAGTACATGCTGTGGAGGCAAACAACAGGGTTTTTTTTTCCTTCCTTCACCCTTTTTAGTGTTATAAAATAGGCTCATTAACATTTGCCATCTAAGCATGCATATTCCACATGTATTTCAGAATCTAGTTTCTCATTTGTATTTATTCCTTTGGCCAGTGTATATTTTAAAGAAATTTATACTCTTCTCTCTCTTGGTGAAAACTGTACAGTTTTAAGCATGAATTCTAGCCTTCATTTACACCTTGAAAGAAGCATAAAGCAGTGAGCTCTACACAGGTAGCAGCATGTAAAATAAAGATAATATTTCAGTAGTTTTCATAACAGATAAACTCAACTGAGAGGCTATTGAAATGTCTTCATCAGTCAGTAGATCTAACTGAGAGTGCAAAATGTCAGGAGAAGGATACGCTTCTTGGAGAGACAGAAAGCTGACCTAGCTACAGCCAGTGCCTAAACTCTCTTTCTGACCCATTTCATTGTCTGGCACCTGTCATTAAAACAATCTTTCCAAAAGATCTACGGAAATTACACTTACCCTCTGGTAACTAGGTAACATAATCTCCCGGAGGCTAGCTAATTGCAGCCCACGATAACCTCACATACAGCAACTGTTAAATTTTTCATTTCTTTCAAATTATTATGGATCAGTTGAGAGGGTATTGATTTGATTCATTAACTGATTCCCAGTCTGTTCCAAGGTTAATGATTACATGTATCTCAATTACATCCTTAACAGGTTATACTGCATGATTTGTTTCAGCTGCAATGTACATTGCATATCTTCCACAGCTGAAAGCCTTCTTAGCACTTGATGATTTAATAAGGCTTTTTTTTTTCCATTTCACTGAACATGCCTACAAGGCACAAGTACATCTGAGACAGAGGGAAAAAGAAAACTTTTCCCAAATTCTTTAAGCAGTATGTGCAAGACACACTCTAAAAAACAGTCTCAAAAGGCCACAGAGATAACACAAGAATCTTTTTGAAAACAACTTAGAAGATATTGGAAGTGATGATTGATTTTATATGGTTATATTACTTCATCACCACTCAAAGTTCATATTACCTGTCAATTAACTTTTAAACTGCTTTTGTTACTTGCAAAAAATTGCTTTACAAATTTTGGATGAATCTTTGCCATTCTTAGTTCTCTGTCAGAAAGGACTGTAATTTTTACCAGTAATACAGTGATTTCATTCTTCTCAGCAGTGTTACAGAACCCTTTTGGCTTACAAGAATTCCCCAGAATTTTATACTGAGATTACTTCTAATAAAATCACAGAAAATTATATTTTTAATACCATGTTAACCCTCATATGACAATATTCTTTATATTTTCATCAGATTGCTGTCTCATTTGGATCTGAGACCCATGGTGCCAGGCTCTGTACAAATTGCCAGTGGCAGTGCCCTAGAAAACCATCATAGGAAAAAAAACAGGTGTAAGAAAATTTACACAATGGGGCAGTGGGAGAACTTTAGGAGCAATTTAAGTGTCCTCTACCTATGCTTAAGTGCTTAGAGAATAGTAATATGATTCTTTCTCCAGTAATTATTTTACTTTGCATCCTGTTTCTTTAACTTTGTGATGCTGTTGGCTTAGTTGGAAAAAAGCTGACCAATGAGAGAACTTTTCCTATGTGATGAAGAAATGTAATGGAGCAATAGTTCACTTGTTTGTGACTCTACACACAGCTCTTGAAGTGCAAATACTCACTCTCACTACATGTCTTTGGGCTGAGTGTATATTGTTACAGCCATTTTCCTACTGGGAAATTGAGAGCTGGAGGGGCTGAGTTTAATAACCCGGGACACAGAACAACTCAATGTCAGAAATGGAAACACAGTTTAGAAATTCTTGACTGTCCATCACTGTTCTGACTCCTTAGCCACATTACTTCTATCAGTTTGCATTCTGGATTTATAAAGACCCTTTTATCCTTTCATTTCTCCCTCTCAATCCTTTGCTTTGGAACCCCAAAATACTGTAGTTTACTTTGGAAACACAGAAGCCAAATGAGTATAGTTATGAGGAAAGACTTCAGTTATACAATCCATTAAAGAAAACAATAGAGCTTGCAGCTGAGCTATTAAAAAACGTAGAGCAATTTTTATTTCAATGGCTACATTTTATTTCCTCTTCTGAGTGACTGCTAACAAAGGACTGCTGAAAGGATTGGATAAAAAGTAGACGTCAGATGCAAGATCCATGAGTTAAACAACATTATTAGATACAATTTCATAAAATCTAGTTGCTTTTCTGCTACTAGAAATCATGTCCTTTTGTCAACTTGTGGTCACATCAGCACTTCTGTTGATATAATTTGCTCCAGCTGCAGAGCGTAGCTGGCCTACAAATCAAGAACTAGAATAGGGACAGTCAGGAATAACTCAATGGCTTGGATAATGTGCAAATCACTACACATCTTGCTATTAGTATAATTTATTTTCTCTCAGAATATTTGGAACATGAAAAATTTATCTTTAGCAAAACAGCCGATCTGACACTTTACTGAGAACAGCACTGGCTGGCTTGGGTATTGTAACACCCCTCCTCCCCTTACAGCTCACACACACATACACCCCCCACTCTATAACCATTTAAGTGGGATTATCATATCAAAACCCTTCATTATCTTTCATTGAATTCAGACCAAACACCTAATTTCATATATTGTTTGAGGTCTCCCTATAATATTGGGCACAATCCTCTGCATTCACTTTTTAAATCACTGGAAAGGATTGTGGATGCTGTTTGTTGGGGTTTTTTTTGTTTTGTTTTGTTTTTTTTTAAATTTCCACTTCTTTTCCCACTTTCAGAATTTCCTACCTTTTATTCAAAATAAGCAGAATAAGTAGTAGTCCATCCTCACAGTAATGAGATCCTTGGAACTCCAGCATTCTGGACAGATGGGAACCTGGTTGGAAATGAAACATAGCACATCTGGTGGAGCATAGAATGAATGAACATTGTGCAAAACCAGAAAAATACTTAATAAAGCAACCACTGTCTTTTGTCTCTACATAAATAGGAAGCATACAGAATCAAGACTGTGCTAGGACAACCCTTATTTCAATCTACTTTTAAAATACACTTTTCATTTAATACACAGACAGGTGATACCAAGAATCTGTGAAAGTCCAAACTTTTAAAGTTCATACTGATATCAGAGATTTCTGCTTCTGATAAACAATTAAGGAAAGGAAAACAATAGGAAATAGAGCTGGAGGTGCCCCTGCTAACAACAGTGATTAATAATCTGTGAAAATGCCTCAGAAAGTTTCCTATTTTCGAGTGCAAGCATATCTTCTTTGTGCAGAAAAGAAGCGCCTCAGTGCAGGTTTTAGGAGCACCTATCACCCGAGCTCCATATACCAGCACTGACAAAAAGAGGTATTTTCCTCTTTAACTTATTCACCTCAATTAAAATCCCATTTAGATCCCATTTGGCACCATTTAAAATTGCTGGCTGAATTTGCTCATTGTCTTTCATCAGATCAGGATTGTAATTTAGCCAATAACGTGGTCATTGTGTGAAAAATACAAATTCCTCTGCTTTTATCAATGTTTTACTCCTTAACAGTGAAGACAGGGTTTAAGCTTCTACTGGCATAGAAATGCTCAGTGCTAAGCGTCACATCAGTTGCATACACACTACTTCAGCCTGTAAAATGCACTACCTAAAAGGCCAGAGTGAAAACAGTACTGGGTATCTATGGTCGATAGCTCCTCAGATTACATTCAGGAAATTTCTTTTTTCGAGGTGTAAAGAAATGATTAAGAAAGATCATCAGAGTTTTCACTCCCAATTGCCTCTGAACTGCATGTTCTCAAGTTGGTGAGTTGTAGAAGGCTTTTCTTTCCTTCAGCCATTGCCAGAGGTAGGATATGTCTGCCTCACAGCCTTAATTTTAAGGCAAATCCTGTACTTTCTGATTTGAAAATCCTTTGTCTCATTGCAAAATATGAAATCTCTTGTTCCAATCAACACAATCTAGTAGGGAAGGGATCTGACCTCCTTATCTGACATCAGCATATCTGGGGGAGCTCTATCCCAATCCAATACAAAAATAATTTAACACATCTTTTTTAATTCATGTAAATTGGTCAACAGTAATAATTTTCTGGCATCTTTTCTCCTTTGCATTTAGCTATGTGTGTCTGCACAACAGACAACCTCAACTCATTAGTATCTCACAGAATAATTTAAAAAGTACTAGAGCAGCTTTGTATTCTGAATGCCATGAACAGGAAGGAACTTGCACATGTATGCCCTACTAAAATGGAATCAGACTACTGTCTCAGATATTGCAAAATCAAGATTCAGTATAATTTTGAAATGTGAACTACTTAATCAGCTATCTGTTCAAAATCTGTTTTTTTCTTATGAATGAGGTATTTCTATTGCTAATAACAATAAGAAAATATAATTTAAAAAAATCACAAAACAAAATCCAAAACAAAGTAAAAAAACCCCAAGAACAATTCTTGATCAGTTTGATTTTGGTGATCTTGGTATAAACAATAATATATATTAGTTAGGTTAAGGAGAAGGGAGCTCTGGAATTGATTAGGTAGATCTAATATGCCACATCTTCCATACTTATGAAAAGAAAATCTAAGACTTCTGCTATCCATCAACACTTTGCACTGTCGATTTAAAGCTGGCTGATGAAATCTTATTGATCATTGAAATGCCATTGACATTTTTTGACTGTATCTATAATCTTTTCAACAGCCTACCAATCCCAAGAAGTTCCTGCATGAAGCTAAAGTTCTGGACTGCCTCAGACATGGTTAGGCTATGGTGATGGCTGATGCATGACAGCTTCTTTGTGTCCACAGAATAAAGATGTGCTACCAATCCTGAACAGACAGCTTCTTGGTGTAACTGGTTCTTCTGATGTACTCCTGCACCTGACACCATGATGAGAGAATGGTCTAATGCTCTGTCTTAGCCTTCACTCCAAGTAGCCTCTACAGCCTGCTTCCAGAAGAAGTTGTTTGCTGACTTCTTGGATAGTATCTTGTTTTCAGAAAACAGAGGTGACTTTTTTAGCTAAGAGAGGCTAGCAATTGAGTCATGCTAAAAGTGTGTGAATACCAATCTGGCAGGTTCCTACTATGAAATGACTGGCACGGAGACTGCAGAGAGAGCAGATGATGCTCTTGATCTTCAGTAAGGCTTTTGACACTGTGTCCAATCTTCACTAAAAAGCTGGTGATGTACAGACAAAATAAGTGGACAGTGAGGTAGATTTGAAGCTGACTAAACTGCAGGGCTCAGCAGCACAAACTCCAGCTGGAGAACAGCTAGATGTCAGTGACATGATTTAGATGGTTATATTGGATCCAGGACTGGAGCTCATGGGATAGCATGCCCTTAGCAAGATTTAGATTGTACAAAGCTGAAAGAGTGGGTGATACACCAGATGGGTGTATTGTTCTGTAGGAGCTGGACAGGCTGAGGGATCTCAGGAAGTTAAACAAGAGGCATTTCAAAGTCCTCTGCCTTGGGGGAAACAGCTGCAGGCGCACTGGGTGCTAACAGGCTGAAAAGGACTCCTCCAGAGAAGGTCCTGGGCAACCTACTGGGCACTAAACTGATGATAAGTCAGAAATCACAGGAAGGTTCTTCACTCAGAGGGTGGTTGGGTACTGAAACAGGCTCCCCAGGGAAGAGGCCTGTGGTAGTTTTAGCTAGGTCTCAAATTAGCAGGCTCAGAGGATCTATGTAGATTAGGAGAGACATGCATCACCCAACCTAAGTAACCAAAGAAATATACCAGATGATGCAAACCTGAGATATGAATACAGGAGTTGGAGGTGTCCATGCGGTTCCATCATGGCTGAAGTAGAGGCAAGACACGCAGCTGCTGTCTTGCTATAGTGGGCCCTGTTGCTGCTGCCGCTACTTGCATTTTGTTTGAGTTCAGGGAAGTAAAAACATTTTTTGTTACACTTTCTGTTTCTTGCTGGGTGTCTTTTGGGGTGCTTATGGATCTAAAGTGATAGAATCTGTTTTCAATGGGGAGTGGGGAGTTATTTCTTGTTATTTCTAACTTGTGTAAGTGTGTGTTATATTGTAGTTTCCCTTAATTTTCTCTTTTCTGTATAAATATGTATAATTAGTTTGGGTTTAAACCTGTTCTGCGTTTCTTGGTTTTTTCCTCTTTCTTTTCTCAGTGGGCAGAGGAAGGCTTTGACTCTGTATTGGGCAGTTGGCATTTTGCCAGCTCAACTCAAAACAGGGTCACAGCACCAAGCCTGACAGAGTTTAAGAAGCATTTGGGTGGAACTCTCAAGCACGTGGTGTGACTATTGACAATGGTCCTTTGCAGGGCTAAGCATTGGACTCAACGTTCCTTGTGAATCCCTTCCAGCTCAGCATATCCTATGACTGTGATTCTGTAGTGGTGATGCTGTGCCTAATGCAGCCCAGGAGGATGTTAAACTATTCAGCTGAAAAGGTACATGAAATCACAACCACTACAGAATCATGAAATCACAACCACTACGAAATCATAAAATCACAGAACATGCTGTGAGTTGGAAGGAACCTACAAGGATCATCAGGTTCAAATCCTAGCCCTGCACAGGACCATTCCCAAGAGTGACAGGTCCCCTTTACTCAGACCTCCAATCTGGAGTGATGGTTCCAGGTCAGGTTCCCTGAGTACAAGAAAAATAATGCTTGTCTTCAATAGAGTCCAGCACAGGGTCACAGAGATGATGAAGGGACTGGAGCATCTGACATACAAGGAGACACTGACAGAGATGGGAATGCTGAGCTTGTCAGAGGAGGCTCATGGAGATATTTTTAAAGTATATAACTAGCTGATAGAGGAGTAAAGACAATGGAGCCAGGCCCTTAGAGTTATCCAGAGGTAAAGGGGGAAGGCAAAATGCAAGGATTTCTATTTCAACATAAGAAAAAGACTAGTGTAAGGATTGTCACACACTGCCAGACTACACAGATTTTTTTTCCACGCTTGGTGATATTCAAAAGCAATCTAGAGATGGCATTGGCTTAGACTAATTCCATAGGTCCCTTGCAATCTCAGCTGTGATAAAGCCATTGGCTCAAGCTCAAATGAAGCAAATGAAAGTTACTTTCAGTCATTTGGCCAGGAATTAAGCCATATAATTTTCTGATGACATCTGCTCAGCAGCCATGAGATCAACAATGCTTTTTGAAAAATGATTGCCTGGATCTAATAATAAAAATTCTTACAGCCCTAATTAAGTAGTACTGATAAGACTAAGCCTAAATGTCTTTAAAGCTTATTATAACACCCACCTCTTCATCAAGTCTTGTCCATAAAGACAGACCTTAAAGAACATTTGACTGTCTTGGACAGAAAAATAGTAACAGAAAATGGTGCATTAAAGAAGATGAAGGAAGAAATATGAAAGCTGCAAAATGAGAGAGATAGCTTATAGTAAAAAAAAAAAAGCAAACTTCTGTAATAACAAGTCTTTTGTTTTACACCCAGATACTATGCTTACTAGATCAATAATTATCTTAAAAGCAGATCAATATGCTTAACTACTCTGCTAAAGAAAAGTTGTGGTTAGGTAATGTTCATGAAGAGAACTCCACTTCTGCAGGAACAAGGACTCTGGGATATGAAAAAACAATAATGGTACTGCCCAGGATCTGTCCTCACTGGTGGATGCTTCCCAAGGAATTCTCTTCTTTTCCCCAGCACACCATTTGGAGAAAGTCAGAGTCAGAAATCGGGAGAAAGAAGGGTGCATCTACAGGATCTATTGCAAAAAAAGCTTCCTTCACTGTTCTTTATAGGAATCAGATGAGATAAAAAGCTCCTACAATGTTCAGGGACCAATTTAGGGCTGGAATGGTTTTTTCCTGTTACTTGGCTCCTCAGTTTATGAAGACATACACATGAAGAGAGAAAATGCCTGAATACAAAGAATTTCATCATAGAATGTCTTGACTTGCAAGGGATCTGAAGGATCATCTAGTTCCAACTCCCCTGCTATAGTCAGGGATGCCTTCTATGAGACCAGGTTGCTCCAACCTGCCCTTGAACAATTTACAGAGATGACCCAGTCACAGCTTCTCTGGGCAGCCTGTTCCAGTGCCTCACCACCCTGAGTCCAGAATCTCCTCATAGCATCTAATAAACCTATTCTTTTTCAGTTTGAAGCCATTTCCCCTTGTTCTGTTAGTCCATGCTCTTGTCAAAAGTCCCTCTCCACCTCTCTGAACACAGTCCTCAATTTTCTAATTTTCATCCAAATGTAAGATATTTAAAGCTCCTACTTAGGAGTTTCTGAGGCATCTAAAGACTTTACACACCTGTGTTTTTGTCAATAAACTCCTATCAGAGCAATTGAATTTTCCTGTGTCTTCAGACTCAGTGGAGATGAAAGGGGTAAGGAACTCACTGTTCATGTTTTCCTCATCTCTATGCCCTAATAAGTCTTGATTGATTGATTGATTATTAATTCTCGAATTTCTTCTCCTACTCTGAACTGCATGCTATTCACAGAGGAGGAGATGGTGCCTCCAACTTCTTAGTCAGTCTCCCAGTGTTTAGAAAACTGTGATGGTGGTGAGGGAGGGTTTGGGGGTAGTGGCAGAGAAAATGTAGTTTAGACAGTGCATGGATGTGAAATAAATCTTCCACATTCTGAGTCCACAAAGGTACTATGACCCTCTGCTTTTGCTGCCAATATGAAAAAAAAAACAAAACCAAACAACCCAAACTAAGCAAACAACAACCAAAACAAATAAAGAATCCCCAATGAAACAAAACACACGAAACCATCAACCAACCACAAAAAAAACCCCACACAAGTCCCTCCTCCCTTGTCCCTCCCCCCCCACCCTCGCCAAAAAAAGTGAAAACATCAAAAAAAGAACTGTCTTCCCACCCTGGGCTATTAATTTGGAGATTACAGTTTCCATGGGAGGACTGAATCCATGCAGGAAAGTCCTTCAGTGCTCAGCATTGTGCTACTTAACTAACCTTCGCAGATTTGGTTCTTAGCCTTGTGAGGTTTAATAAAACCTACCATCCCCCACCTTTTTTTTTTTTCAAAGATTCATGTAATTAGGTCAAGGGGTAGGTCATCAAACTGTCTTTCCCAGAGCTGAACAGTGCAATTTGTGGAGTGTCTCCTGAATGGGAATCAATTACTTTTATTCTGCTTTTATGGCCCTATACCTGTTCACCTATGGATTGAGCTGGTGCTTTATCATCCTTAAACAAAGAATTGGTTGTAGCAGTCAGCAAAATTTACAAGGCTTGTCCTAAGTGATAGTGCAAACACACATTCTTCTCAGCCCACCAAATTGCTAAGTTTATGTCAACCCTTAAATGATTATCTATTATCTTCAGTTTGGTCTGTGTCTAGACAGAGCATGGTAACAAAATTATGGGGGTTTTCCACAGCTTTTTCTCTGTTTCTAAAAGGAAAATATTTTCTCTCTACAGCTGGAAAAGGCTGATGGGGTGGGGGGGGGGAGGGGGGGGGAAGAGAGAGGATGGAAGACATTGCTTTTCAAAATGTCATTTGTTTTTCAGAATATCATGTTTTTGGATAACCCTATCAGGGTTGGTGAAGGTACAGTGCTATGTAAGGTCATTTAAAAGCAGAGGATTTGGCAGCTAATCCCGTAAAGGCTGGCTTTTACACAGTGAATGAACAACCTGCTGCTGGGATTCAGTTTCATGGAGTGCCAAACCTCTGGTGTAAAGGTGCTTTTCCATCACTTCAGATTCAAAAGAATCTTAATATGAAAGATGAGAATGAGAGGACTGCCAGGTTGTGCAGCAGCTGTGGAAGTGAGGGAAATGCTTTTGCTGGCAATAACAATTTGTTGCTTAAAAAGGGGGGGGAGGGGAAAAAAAAGGACAAAATCAGAAACAGTCCCCCCAAAGAGCACTATTTTGTGATTTAAAAAAAAAAAAAATCAGGTGGATATCTTTCTGTAAGGTCCCAGAACCTTCTGTAAGGTTCACAGATCACAGGCTAATGCTGGGAGCCCTAATGACATTTTTGAAGTGCAGAGAAAGTGAACTAGAACTGCTACAAAGCTACCTGGGCAGTGCACGATCCCAGATGGGAAAAAAAGAAGGGTCTACTACAAATGGATCTTGGACTGCTTTCTCTTGTTCACTCCATATTCTGGCTGCCTTAAATAGTTTATAGTATTATTATCATCTTGTTTTTTCTAAAGATGTATTTGACTAGTGTGCTATGAGCACAGCAAAGGCACTCAGAGAGCATGACAAGGGAAGAATTAGAATGCTGAGACTAACAACAAAATTAAAAAGGTAATTTTAAGGAGTGCACTTGAGATTTATATAGCTGACATACATGTAAGGAGTTAAGACCTAACCTCTGTTTCATTTTCTTTATGTTTTTTTCTAGAGTTTGATCCAATTACCAGAGTATATATGTGGATCTGAAGACTATAAAGCTATATTCCTGCTGTGCCACTGATTCATTGTCTAACTAGAGAGAAGTCTAATCTACTTCTGTCTAGGTTGCCTGTTTTGTAAAAAGGATAATATAATTATTTCACTAAGACTTAAGTTCTAGAAGATGGTCTGACATGCTGTGATTTAAAACTGTATATTAGTTCAGAGAATATTATTTTCTTCTTCCCATTCTGCAGGATAAACAGCAGCCCCATTTTTCCCTGAATAATTCTTAGTCATTCCCCTCTTGTTGTCCCAATGAATACATAAATAAAGAATATCAAAATTGCATGACAATATTGTGTCATGGCCTAACAACAGGAATGTCTACAGATATTTGCATAGGTGTGATAAATTTAATTTGTTTTCATACCATCTTAAAAATCTTTTTCCGTTCCCCCCCACCCCTCGTATCTATTATGTGTGGATGTTAGCTCCTGTTTCTTCTCACTTCATTACAGCACAGCATTAAGTCTGTGGCATCTGAGACTGAAGGAAGGTTGCAATCATGAGCCATATTTCCTAGCTGCAGGGAAACTTTCTCTCTCTGATCCTTTCTGTGTCCTCTGTAATTCCTGTTCACAACTGCAGGACTGTGTTTTGATGTTTTGTCTACTCCTACATAGAAAGGACTCCTGACCAAAATTTGCTTTGGCAAATAAGACTTGGATCTGTTCTTTTTACTGAGTCAAAGGGAAAACCTTACTGAAAATCATATTATTAAAGTAACTGGGAGAAGTTAACAAACACACTATACTGAAATGTAAAAAGAAGAGCCATGTCTGAGTACTGAACCAAAAATACAGGAGAAAATAGCCTTTCATTAAATAGACATATCAGAGCATATGGTAAGATAACATTGGATAAAAATACTGATTTGAAAAATTTTGAAAAAAATTACCATTAATATTCTGAGAACAGTGAGCTTTACTGTATTTTTCCTCTGGCAAACTTGCCTGGCATATTCGTGCTGCCTGTAAGGTTGTCTGATCTCTGATAGATGACAAATTTGTAGCCAGAGAAACCAGGAATAGCCAAGAATTGAAAATACTCTGACTCTTTTTCCTTTTTCCTAATAAGATAGGACATGGATTATGATGGATCAGACTGCAGGACAGAAGAGGGTTAATATGGAATATCAAGGCTAAATTTAACTCCAGTAGGGAAGTAATGGTGTATATATTTGACCTGGAGCTGGGCAATATTAATCATCTGTAAGAACCAAAATCCAAACAAATCATATAGTCCTGTCCTCAATGGAAACCTGTTCCTGAAAGATATCCAAAAGGTCCATGTGTTTTTACACATTGGAAACACTTGTAAAGTGTATCATGCCAAGTATAATTGAATTAAACCCAACTGAATTTGTAATAGCAAAACCACTAACAGGAGAGGTAATTTGTAATTTCTTTAAAACTTTTGTAATTTATAATTTATTAAACAACCTCTAAATATATATTACCAAGGGTTTCCATGTCTGCTTCATGCACTAAGGTTTTTGCAGCCTGTGTTTTGTTACACTCATCTTACATCATGGGCAAGAAGTCTTGATACACTTAATATGAAGAACAAGCAGACAATCCAAACATGAGGACCTGATCATAAATATATTGCATGGCATTTATAGATCTGCAAATCACTTCCATGGCTATTTCCTTCATTACCATCACCTTGAGCATTCCTATTATCCAAGTGCAGGAAGAACAAGGAAAATCCTGAACTTCAAAAGTGCATCTTCAGGGGAGTCTACATGTGGGGCATGAGATGAGCTACCACATTCACAAGGTGCTTACATGTGGCAATATTTAGTCTATGCTTAAACAAATCTTCCTGGTGCAGGGCTATACTGACAAATTTATACCTCTTTTTAATTAACTTAGTGCATGATATAGTAAGATTATAGTGTATAACTCTATTGTCACCAGATATTGTTCATCATATGGGCTTATGCAAACAGTTGCTATGGTCTTACACCCCTTTTATGAACCTTGTTATTATTTTCACATAATTATAAAAAAAAATTCTTTTTTCCTATCTAATCTGTGTATTTATTTTTGTGCTTAATTTTAGACAGCAAGTATTCTCTTTTCAAGGGCTAAGGAGCTGAATCACAATTTTCTTCAGAGAGCCTTGCATGAAATAGAATAAAACATCTTTCCATTTTTGATACTAGTTTCCTGAAATTTCTAGCAAGCAAAACTATTCAAGATACACCTTGTATTTGCCTGATTAGCATCAGCATTTTCAAAGGATATTCACAAAGGTTATCTTTAGCTTGGAGGAGGTGCATTTCGCTCCAGGCAGGGAAGAGAGAGATAGTCTTCTCCCAGGCAGGAGTGTGTTGAGCCCTTAGAGCCCCAGAAAAGAACCAATGACTGTGAAGGGAAATCTGAAGCGTCCTTTTGGGCTGAAGTTGCCTTTTGTGAATAGCTTTAGCTAGCAGCAAGCTTAAAGATATAATTTTGATGTTTAGGCCCAGAAAAATTGGACCAGATGTAGACGTAATAAAACTGGGGGGACTTACTGCCAACACCACTAAGGTTGCTGATTGAGGCAAATCCATCCCTCCTATTTCTACAGGGTGAATGAAGAAGATATGATAAACACAACTGCAGGAAAAAACTGTGTCTGAAATATGACATTTGACAGATTAGGTGAATCTCAATCACATTGTTGACCATGATAACTCTTCTTCACTCAGAAGAAATGTAAAAGGCAAATAGATGTCTTTCAGAAATATGACAGGTGAAACAGTAAAAGCTATCACTGCATATCATCTCTGATGAACCTCATTGACTTATGCACCCACAGATAAGAGTGTATTATATTTTTATTATAGTATATGCATGCTGTTATATACAAAGTTCACATGGAATTATTAAGCAATAAATTAAAATTATACATCCATTTTCATGGTTGTTTGACAGGGCTTGAAAAGTGAAGTTGATGAATTCAGTTGAAAATATATTTCAGGAACTACTATATTTTATGCACTGATGATTATCAAAACCTTTTATTTAAATATAGACCTAACTTCCATGTCTAGGATATAGCTTGATTGGAAAATTATTTTAAATAGCTTGCACTGGTACATTCCAGAAACTTATGCTTATATGAATGAAAAATCATAAGCACGATAACACAGAGAAGAAAGAAATCAGTAAGGTTTTCTGCTATTTATACACTACAAAAAACAACCTATGGGATTTCACATTTAAAAATTTGTCTTTCTCCATCTTTTCACCACAACTTCTATCTTTTCCAAGTTTACCCCAAACTCTGCCCTGTTTCAGGCCCAATTCAGGATATGTTCCGTAGGCTGCATTTTTTCACACTCATTTCTCTACGTTGTTACAACAAATTCCCACTTTTTTAATCCTGGTAACTTTTATTTAAACAAGTCTGGCATGGCCAGACTAGGAACCCAGTTGTAAATAGGTGTATGGAAAAACCAGTGTGGCTCTCCAGTCTGTTGCTGCATGCATTGAATCATGAAAGTGCACAGTTAAACTGCAGGAGCAGAGTCTGTCCTTTCATACCTGGGGATTCTGCAAATCCAGTCATTTCACCTCTCAGTGAAGGAGGCTTAAATGGAGTGAGGCCAGAGTAGGAGAGCAAATGTGTTTATATTGACCCTAGAGTACTTTAAAAAGTTAATAAATGAATAGAAACACTGCTGAATTCAATCATAAGTTAGCCGTGGTGTAAGTTACACATCATTTATTTGTCGGTCAGGAAACAGGTGTACGTGGGTGTAAGTGCCAGAGCTGTTCGACTTGCAGCAACTTGGCATTTAGTAGGAGTGCAGTATGTGTGTCACTTATACTCACAGACATGGAAGAAGGAAAGGGGAGGGGTGCAGTGAAACAATCATATAACTGAAGGGTTAACAAGTTTGTAGCATTCACTGAAACACAAATTTCTCCAAGACACTTGAGGTTTTCCTTTTTATTAATTTATCTAATTATTTTTTTTCTACTTCCATGGGTTCAAATCTTCTGCAGATTTCAAGGAGGCTACCGTGGTGCTCAGTTTTTCCCCTGCAGAATTGACAGAGTATCCATGAAGTATTTTGCAAGCAGACTTGAGTTTGCTCTTCCTGTGCTCTGAGCCAGCCAGATGCAAACTGTCCTCAAAGCAGTAGCCATGTAGCTGCAGTTAGCAGGCACGTAGCCCAGGCTAATAAGCCTTGCTGAGAAGGCAGGATGTATTTGCTCAGGCTCAGCACTGTGCTACTGCAGCTACACAGCCTCCACTTAGCTCTGGCTGAAGGCTGAGTGTGCTCAAGGTTGACCAGACTGCAGGCAAAATGCTGCCAGAATAGACACCACTCACACTACAGACCAGCCTGATTCTTGGGTTTGTATATATAGTCTGCATCACATATAATCAATGCTTTAAAATAATTTTGAAATTCTACCTATGACTGGTGATATCACTATGGGAAAAAGATGAATTGCATGAAATGTCTAGAATTTAGCAGAATAAATCAGGTCTTTTGTCCAAGCATACAGTGGATCCCTGACACATTGATTTTGAAGACAGACATTTCTTCAGTGATTTGTTGGTTTTTTTAGGGTTTGGGGGTTTTTTTGGGTTTTTGTTTTTTTGGTTTTTTTTTTTTTTTATGTGACAGGAAGATCTTAGAGGAATGGTTCAGGTTACAGGAACCCCTCATAGCAGGAGGCCAAGAAAAAGTCATAGAGGCTCCCTTCCCATTTTGTTTATATGGTTTTTGTGCCTCTTGAATCATTTCAGCAGTCTTTTGAATGCACTCTGGAATAAATAATCACCTGTAATCAGAGATGCTGTGGGTGTACAAAGAGCTGAAAAAAACTCCACCTGAAAATTCCCATACTGCCTCTAAGAAAGAGGAGGGAAATTGAGGGAAGCTAAAGATTTGAAAATGCATGTAATATACACTTATATTTCACAGATTTGCCCATCACTAGTCAAAGGTCTTATTCATGTATCACACAAAATTTTCCTGAGTAAAATTTTCTTTTCTTCTGGAAGATTCATCTCATTTTAAATTGCTGCCAACTCTAATCAAAACCACCTACACAGCAATAACAACCGGTTGGTTTTTTTTCCTTATTTCCACCTCGGTCTTAGTTTTTCTTTAGAATTGCTGAAAATTGCATACAAAGAATTCAATAGATAGGGATAAAGAATTTAAAATTTGTGTTT
The DNA here is from genome assembly GCA_021164005.1 of Willisornis vidua nigrigula. Taxonomy (NCBI): domain Eukaryota; kingdom Metazoa; phylum Chordata; class Aves; order Passeriformes; family Thamnophilidae; genus Willisornis; species Willisornis vidua. The sequence continues at coordinate 3,209,059 of JAJPCS010000018.1, forward strand.
CTGTGCTCCAGAACCAGAGACCCAAATATTTATCCAAGGGCTAAACAGTTCTACTGTCACAGGGCTATTTCACAGCTGCACAGAAAACTTCTCACTGCTAACGTTATATCAGGTTTAATCATTTTTTCTGCATGGAGTATTGTGAACATCAGCAAGTTATTTCTGAAATTCCCACAAGAAGATATTCAGGTCTTGATGAAGAGTATCACATTGGTATTGTTATAAATTGGTATTGTAATAAAGCTCTTGAAGTGTTTTAAAGTGAGGCAGGAAAGATAAAATTTAAAGGACCCTGTGTGTCTTGCCTAGTCTAACTGATGGGACAGGGTAGTCATCCTGGCTTTCCAGCCATAAGATGCAACAGGGAATACTTCTGCTACTAAGGGCTGGTTTTCTACTGAAAGTCATGGTGTTCTCTTGGTTCATGTAAGACACCAATTTCACACACTGCTTGAGGATTCAGACATCTTGGTTTGTGCACTTCCTTTTTTAATTTTTTTCCTGAAGTTTCCAATTCCCTGAGGTCCCATCACTTCTCCTCCAGGCTGGTGCTTCAAATAATGTTTTGAAGACTTGAATATGTTTTACTCTTTTGCAATTAGTTCCAAGTGGCATTTAATGTCCTATACTGAACAGATGGCTTGGGTCCTCCACATAATTTTCACCATGAGAGATGGGAGCATTCATATCCAGCCTGGTCATGCTCTAGCATTCACTCAGCATGGGCTTGAGATGGTTGAAATTTGACAGTGACTGTGGATTTCTAAGACATCAGCCCTACCTGAGTGCTGAAGTCTCTCATTTAATTTGGTCAGAGAGAATCACTTTGCTGAAAAAAACAGTCTCTGAAAAGCCATGAACAACTTTCCTGGGACTGATGCTAAGGTTAGGCTCATTTATTGCAGCGTAGGTAGAGCTGCATGACACATTCTGTAGCAGAGCTGATTAGAGGTCTCCTGATTTGAAAACAATTACTTATTTTTATTCTCATGTATTCTGCTTTTATGTTGATGTAACTGTAGATGAGGGGGTTAATCCTGATTTATACCAAGAAAACAAAGGATCAGAGCTCATTATATCATCTGCTCAGAAAATGCTCCAGAGTAAGTTATCTAAACCAATTTCCTCCCCACCTCTTTCTTTTCTTTAGATTAAAAAGAATGATTGTGGAAACTTTATTTTTGATGGATTGTTCTTTCAATGGTGTCTGCAATTAAGACCCATCTCATTAAACAAACAAACTGTAATTACTGCAAATTGTAGTAAGCAGAGGTAATTGAAATGCTTCAGTAAAGCTGGCTAGTTTTAAGATAGGCTTTAAGGACATTAAATAGAGAATTCATAACTTTAAAACATGTTGTTTCAGATTTGGGAGTAATTGAAACATGGAACAGATCTATTTCTTGTAGAGTAGAAAGTGGGCACTAGTAATAAAGTGATTTATGGGAATATTCAAATATGTTACCATGCTGCTTGTGTGCAGTCAACCTCTGTGGAAAGCCGCTATATCTATAATGTGCTCTTGAAGAGTGTTTGTCTTTAACTGTGTGTTTCTGCAGCTTACTAGGGGGCAAAGTAGATTGAAGTAGCACCAGCATTTGCAAAGAAAGGCTGAGGTAGGCCACTTAGATGTTTTCGACATTTATTACTCATAATTCTTTTTTGGAATTTAAGAACTTAGAAGTTGTACTCTCAGGAAGGTGCATTAATTTTAAAGAGAGATGTTAGCAACTATGCTCCCAGAAATATTATATAAACATTCTAAAATATTTCCAAATTATTTCTCAGGAAGAACATCAATCAATGAGAAGCAGCTCAACAGCTGTATGAACTGGGTCACCTAATCACTGTGCATCACATGTGAGCTTCCTCAGGGCTCCTCAGCAGAGTCTTAAATGATCTCTGATTATCTCACGGCAATAGTCTCTGTCCATACCTACATGGTCCGAAAGAATTCTGATGTTGCAGCACATCCCTTCAGTAAGCAGACTTATATGTTTGTGTGACATGATACATATATATACATGTATATATGAGTATGTATATATATGTGTGCATATATATTATAGACATAAACACAGTATTAAAACATCTGTGGAGCTGTGCATAAAGGTCAGTAAGACAGAGCTACGAAGTGCCAGAAGGTAGGCTATTTTGTGACCTACAGCCAATTCCCGTATGTGTAACACAACTGTTTAATATGCAGCTGTTTAAAAATACTAGTTCTTTCTGGGTTTTTTGTCCACTCTGACATTTTTGTTACATTCCTCTAAGCAATTCTGCATAGTATAAAAATGGCCACAACTACAAAAGATGGCCAGTGTAAGACACTTATACTGGGTGTTCAGAGTCCTTAATCTTATTTAACTCATTATTTTGCAACTGGCCTACAGAGATTTCTAAAAAATTGTGGCTCATTATAGCAGCCCTAATACAGATAGGCCATTAAGTCTGTGACTTCTGAATAAATTTGTAAATAAATAATTTCTTGCAATGAATATTCATTGAATAGACAAAAAAAAATAAGGAAGCAGTTTAATCTTTCTGGATTAATGAAATCAAAAAATCATTCAAGATGAGGAAATGACTGTCTAAACTCATGTGTGCCATCTGGAACTCTACTCAGTGGTGAGAGATGTATCAGTCCTGACAACATCCCAACCCAATCCTTGATTTCTTAACGCCACCTCTGTCCTGATCTTGGCTCAATATTTCACTATAATTATGAGTTCTGTGACAGAGACTAAACATAAGACAATTTTCTCATTTTACCATTCACTTTACTGGGGCAGTCTTGGAATTATATTCCTTTTGTTCTAATAATTAGCTTTTTCTTAATTTTCTGAGGATACCTAAAGCATCATGCATTTTCTCTTCCAATCTAATCTTCTGTTTCAAAGGTTTTTCCCTTGCATAGGTTATCTTCTTTCCATCCTAGCTCTTTGAATAATGTATTTTCGTAGCGCAATTAGGGCTCACAAGGAATTTTTAACAGACCCTCCAGGGAGTTGTGTTCAAATAGTGAAGTTCCCTTAGTCATCACAGCTACAACGCTTGAAAGATCTTCATGCTTTTGAGAGTTCTATCAGAAAAGACTGGGTGCTATTTAGTTTGACAAAATGAAAACTTTCTTCTACTGGACTTTTTTCTAGTAGGAACTTTTTTGCTTAAATATGATTGAATCTGAGTTTTTGTGTGGTACCTAGCAAAATACTGAAGTGAGCAGTTCAATACTGTTGCGCATACATAGGCAGAATATGTAAAGTATAAGGTATAAAAATGTAAGAAAAATAGGAGAAAATTTAGAAGAAACACTGTTTATAACACATTATGCAATGTGTATCTATAAAAAAATTTTCATCCTGCTCATGGCTTTAAATATACTGAGTTATTTGAAATGAAGATATAATGTCAAAGGTATGAAGAATTTAGGAGGACATTCACCACTCTGTCTTTGTAACATTTGTATTTATTTCACTTATTGATTAGAAATGCTTATTGAGTTGTGCAAGTTCCGAGAGAGCTTCATTACACAACAAGTGGTGGCTGGAAAATGTCAGTACTGATACACCTCAAATCTTTTCATGTCATTCTAATCCTCTTCCAAATACTTTCATAAGCTTCGTCTCACTCTGTGTTATTTAACTGCAAATCTTTTTATAAGGCAGTTTATCATGATCAGCAATTCAGTGAAGGATCTTGGCCAGAATAAACCATAGTTTTATTCACTTCTCGAGTACCTGAAATGCCATATTTGCATGGTTTTAGTAAAATTTTCAGTGTAGTTGTGCCATTAATCAGCTTACGAGTAGACTTATCAGAAGTTGAGGGAGACCGTAGCTTCTGAGCCCTGAAGAAATTAAAACTGCACCTGTCCTCTAGTAGTGTTAGGCATGATTTAGGAGGGAATAAAACTAAATTGAGTGACTTTCCTCAAGCCTGGGTTGGGGATTCCTCCCTTGGAAAGATATCCTTTTCATTGTCATGCCATGAGAAGAACCAGGTTCACTGACATGGTTTCCCCTTCACACTTGCAACAATTCTGGCCATGTGTATTTATCATCCTGTTAATTTTGTTTTCCTCTTTCTCATAGCATTGGAGAGTTTGGTTTTTTGGTTTGTTGGTTGGACCTTTTTGGTGAGGTTTTTTTGATGTGTTTGTTTGGTTTGGTTAGTTTTTGTTTTGGTTTTGTTTGTTTTGGGCTTTTTGTTACTTTGATAGTCTGGGTGTCTTGAATACTTGTTTGAGCAGATCAGAATGAAAATTTCCTCATTTGGAATGAAAATCTACAGAGAGTACATTTCAAGTATTGAGTAAGGATTTGGGGTTCCCTCCCTTGATGTCAGAGCAATAAATAGGCAATTAAATCAAATAAGCAAAATCAGGTTAAAAATAGTAATAAAAGAGTTAAAACTTAGTTGATTGTATTTCATAACCCATATCACACATAGGAAAAATCTTTTTAGAAATAAACAAAATCTGGAAGTTTGTTGATAGATCTTATAATTTATAAAAAGGGGAAAAAAGAAATAGATTTCTGAGCTCCCACAAACTTTATCGTAGAGGACTTGAAGGTCTAGGCTTACCTGAAGGAAAGGGCACAAATGACAATGTCTGCTTCTAGGTGTATGAAAACTGATACAAGAACTGTGTGAAGTTGCAGATAGTCACTTTCAAGCATTTTTTGATGTGTTTGGATGCCTAAAGGTGTAGATTCTTAGTCTTAAATCATGAATTCTTTTTAATAGGTAGAAAAGTTGTCATGTAGCTGCCTTTTACAAAGAAGGATTAACAGAGTTAGGTATTTTCTGATAAAGTAACATTTTATTAGAAAATGCCATACTACATGATTAAAAATATTGAAATAAACTTTACCTTAACTGATGTAGCATTTTCATTAAATTGTGCTCATACACTTGGAGAATTTCTTCTTCAGCAGCAGCTCTGTACATTTTCACTCCTGAGATGTGTTTGGTGGACTTTTCCTAAATCAAGAATTCAGTGCTCTCAGAAAGTCAAAAAACACAGATAACCCAAAAAACATTTGATCCTCAGCTTGTGCCTGGTCCTCTTGGACAATCTGGCTTGTAGTCCCAGAACTTCTGAGGTGGGTATCCACTTATAGCACTAGCGAAAAAGATAACACTATTGAAGCATCTGCAGGGAAGCTATTTTACTTCAGTCACTTTGTTCCATTGCTGAAATTGATAAAAATTGTTTTAGTGTGATTTATAAGAAATGGTATTTCAAAAACAAACAGCTTTTCTTGCAAATTGGAAACCCACATTTCTATGCAGGTCTGCCTAGTACCAGGTGGTCTCTACATACTATTGTATAGCAATAATGTGTTCAACTTGACCCAAATTCACATTACCTCACTACTTGTAGTATTTCACAGAATAATACTAAAGAAATATTTCTACTTATTAGAATGTGCAAAGGTGGATGCAGCATTGATTAATTACCTAGAGTAATTGACAAGTTTAGTAGAACCATTACATTTAGTAGGGCTTTATCATTACTGTTAATATTATTCACAGAAAGACACAGTAGCTCATCAGAAATTAGAGGTCCAAATCTATTTCAGTAGAACACATCATCATCATCATGTTATAGTTTACAATGGTTTGTCCTGTAGTCCTGCAGTGTACCCTGATAGACATCTGCAAGGTAACAAATCTAATTAGATTGTAAGTATGCAGATAAAGAAAACTTGGGATTGTTTGCCAAGATGAAATGCTTTAGATTTTTTAGATGAATGAAGGAAACAGTCTTGGCAAGAGGCATTCTTGCTTTCACTTAGTTGAATAAAACTTCTGCATGCTATCTACAATGTTTGATCACAAATTTGTCACACAAAGTATGTTATCTACAGTTTATTGTACATTGGAAATAATGTAATCAGTGTAAGCATGTTGATTCAGGTACTCCACCATGAAGAATCTACAAATGAAAGGACACAAGTTTGAGCACTTGGAGTAAAGGCTTGAAACTCTTAAGTACAATTTTGCTGAAGGACCATTCTTCCTGACAGCTAAAGAATGAGCCACAAAAAAGGGTAACCACTTAAATTGCTTGGGTACCTCCAAACCATAATAGATTTTGTTACTGAATCTAGCCTATAAGGCCATAAGCCCCTTGTATATACTGTCGTCTATACTATATAAATATAAATATATATACGTATGTATATAGATATTTATGTATATATGTATGTATACATGCATATATAAATTTACAGTAGCTAGCACTGGCGAGACAGCACTATGTCTAGTTCTGGGGCTCTTACTTCAAAAAAACATTGAGGTGTGGGAGCGAGTCTGGAAAGGACAACAAGGCTGCCGAAGAGTCTAGAGAGTAAATCGTATGAGGAGCAGTTGAGGGAGCTGGGAGTGTTAAGCCTGGAGAAGAAGGAGGTTCAATGGAGGTTCAGTCTCCACAACTCTATCACTCTTTACAGCTACCTGTAAGGAGGCTGTAGGCAGGTGGGGGTCAGCCTCTTCTTCCAGGCAACTAGTGACAGAATGACAGGACATAGCCTCAAGCTGTGTCAGAGGAGGTTGACACTGGAAATCACAAAGAATTTCTTCACTAAAAGGGTTGTTAAGCAGTAGAATGGACTGGCCAGGGAAGTGGTGGAGTCACTATCCCTGTAGGTGTTCAATAAACAACTGGATGTGTCACTTAGTGCTATTGTCTAGTTTACAAGGTGTTAATCAGTCAAAGGTTGGACTGGATGATCTCAGACATCCTTTCCAATCCAAGTGATTCTGTGATTTATGAAGATTCCTTCATCTCACCAAACCATGAAAACAAATACATTAAACTGAGATATGTTTAACTATTGTGTTATAATATATAGAGAGTGGAGTATTCCAATACTCAATCATCTCTGAACAGATGATCCTGCTTAAGATAGCCATGCTATTACTGGTGTTTCTCCAGTAACCACACTGCAAAATGACCCATTGCCTAACTGTTTAGTTATGGTTGTCTTATGTTATCCTGTTTCACATTTAGAGCATAGATTTTCCTGTTATTATTCCTTGCTCCAATAAGCCAAGCATACAAAAGTTTGCAGAGTCCATTCCTGGACTTCTCAAATGAATGTCATATCTGTAAGCAAATAAATAAAATCCATCCCTAATTTCAATAAATTTTATGCTTTTATTCCTATTATAGAAGACTGAACATTTTGAAAACTATTTTGGATTTTTTCTTCACATATTTTGCCATAGTCTCAGCATTTTAACAAATGCTGTAATCATCAAAAGCTGTGTGAGGACAAAAAGACTGTAAGAAGTTGAACAATCCTGTAATAATCATCATAAGAAGATGACCTGCAGAAATAATGTCTCCTAAGCACAGTTTCACAGACTCTCCCTTGTTTTCTCCATTCCAGAAAAGGAGCAAGATTTTACCTTTTTTTTTCAACAGGTTGTGGGTCTCTCACACAAACATTGACCCACAGAAATATAAATTAGGCTGAAGATTCGGCAAAATGGCTCTGTAATTACCAGATTTGTTGTCCATCACATTACTAGAGTTTGTCCAAATTTCAGTATTTTTAGGTATCTGGACTGTCTGTGCATTGTGAGATTGTCAAGAAAATAGGATTAAATATGTTTAAGAAAACCTAAACCATATTGTTGAAACTAACTTCACACTAGACCTGATTTTTGACTGCCCAAGAGGTACAAACCTAAGCTCAAAAACATGCAAGCTTCCTGACAGCTGTGTTGCCAGCTTTCACTTGCTCCATGAACTAACACTCCCCAAGGAAAATATCTGTGACCTGCTCTTTGCCTCCTTCCTCGAGGGCCTGACTTTCCTTAGGGAATAATGACAAGCTGAAATACAACACTGAGAATATTTGCTTGTTTATTTCTGTGGAGTGAGATGAACCATAAGAAGTGCATGACCTATAAAGTCTGAAAATACAGCACCTAAACAGGTGCATTTATAAAAATGTGACTGATGGTAGAACTGCAAAATTGCCAGCAGAATGTCCTAAGAGAAGCACTGAGAGGCTCCCCAGTTAATTGTCCATCCACTGAATGACTCAAGATTTTTTGGCTGCCCTTCCAAAAAGGTTCTCCACCCATCCCACCAAACAGTAGTGCTTTGGGTAAAGCATGTCTAGTGACTGTTATCTGTTTGACAGGAGCAAAGAGAGAAATTTTCAGTAGAATACTTTCAGCTATAGAATTAATTTCATTGTTGTCAAGCGTCCTGACTTTCAAGGCACATCACCAGCTGAAGTCTTCCTAAGAAAAAAGAATAGATATGACAGGTTAAACTCTTATTCTGGAAAAAACTGACAGTGGCTCACATAATAAATGTTGCCTGATACTTTCCATTAGATTTCAGTTCACTACTTGGCTGATGATTAACTTTTGATCATATTGATCTATGTATTTCCTTTCCTCTCCTACTCTCTTCTGAGAGTAAAATACTAAGTGATTTTGATAAGTCAAGAACACTATTTTCATGGGTTTCAGATAGTGTTATTAATAATTTTTTTGCGTTTTAAGACCTTTATTGCTGAAGTCGATATGCCTCAAGAACAGGAAGCAGGTGAATGTGGTGCCTCCTGATATGTGCACCAGCCAATTTTTTAACCAAGTACCAAAAGAAGTCACTAGGCCAGTCTGGCTGTGATCCAAAAGTATGGTTCTCATGGCACAAGACTCATATTAATTCAAAATAAAGCCTATGGACACTGTTTAAAGCATGCCCATGGTATGGGGGCTGAAACTACGTGACCTTTTTAGTCCCTTCCAAGAGAGACCATTCTATGATTCCATGAATCTCATTCCATGACTCTATGATGATCCTATATGAGAACCAGGAATCTTTGTATCTGGACAAATGTCTTAGTGGCATGACCATCTTTATTCTTTCCCTCTATTTTCAAAATGTGTATTATTTGAGGTTGACATTAGCTCAACTGGTTAAGGTTGTGTGTTTGATCCCTGTATGGGGCATTCTCTTAAGTGTTGGACTCAATGATCCTTGTGGTTCCCTCCAACTCAGAATATTCCATGATTCTTTGATTTCTGCCTGCTTAAAATTCCACTCTGTAACAAATATTGGAGAAATTGAGCTATAGTAGTGGTAATGCTAAGGCTTGTGCTGTTTTCATAGGCCTAAGAGTGGGAACTTGAAACAGGTAGGGGGATTTTAGAAACTGCGGAGAATGTGCTGAGGATAAAGGAACAATAACCAAAGGAACTAGTGAAGTATGTAGGACATGTAGAAAGAACAAACTGCTGCTTAGCGATAAGATTAGAACAAGTAGGTACGCAGGGGTTTTTGTGGTGGGGTAAGTGGTGGGAGTGAGTTAATCAGTTGCCTGTGTTAAGACAACCATATGAGATTTATGATTGTTAGTGTCGATTATCCATTGTTATTTCTAAGATGTATGCAACCAATCTGTAACTAACCTGTAACTGAAGAGTGCTGTGTGTACATGTAGACTTTGTTTCAGAATTGTATAAATACTGGACTGAAAATGGGGATCGGTGGAATCCTGATTTGGGAGACTCATCCCCAGGTTCCCGGGCCCTGAATAAAGCACCGCATAAACTGACATTCTGTTGGTTTGTGTCTCTGTGTTTCGGGCAACAACTCTGTGTAGGCAGTTCCTTATCTTCTATCCACCACACTGGACTGAAATATTTTCAAATTGCGAGAAATGGACCCATATTCCAAAGAGGCTCAGGCTCCAGAAACAAGTGCTGTCAAAAAATCTTTCCAGTGTTTAGAAAGAAGAGCTACAGCAAGAATGATGGAAGCAAATGTCCAAAGCCACTTCATCTTTTTTTCCAGTCTGGCCTCATTCTTTTATTGGAGAAACCCTCAGAGTCCCAGAAAAAACCAGCTGTGATATTCTGCAGGGTATAAGCCATGTGTCCTTAGGCCTTACAAGAAATTTCAATGTCCCTCTTTCACAACTCTCAAGTCAGCATTAGTCCAATACCTCTCATGATCAGAGAAGGAAATCTCAGCAGGTCATTAATGACCTCTGGACATGCATGTAAGTTCATAAGAGAATGCTTTTATTCACTGTTCACTTTAGGTTTAAAGTTGAGAAAATGCTATAGGTACACTTTTATCTATAAAGTTTAAGACGTAATTCAGAAACTTTGGGAGAGTAATTTTTTTTTAATCAATGTCTGGGCTACCATATTTATAACATTCCATAAATAAAATTCCAAGGAGTAAAAAATAAATATGGCACTTGAACGTAAAACAGGTCAGTGGTTTCATGACAAGTTTAGAAGTGGATAGTGGGAATAGTGTAGGCATTGATGTTTATTTATATTTGACACACTCTGTCCAGAGGTAGGCTGTAAAATATTTCTTCAGAGGTCAGTGTCATCAAATATTCAAACATGACGTTTATTGGGGTAACTGTCCCAGAGGGAGTCATGGTAAACATTTCATTTAGAATCTGCATAATTGTAAATGTTTTCATTAGGAATTCATTGCAGTATTCAAAGATGCCAAGAAGTGGACAGAGGTAATTGCCACAAAAAGATAAAAGATTTTCACATGAACACACACACATATTTAGGTTTTGTTTTTTCTTCTCTGTTTTTTGTTTGGTTTTGGTTTTTTTTCAGCTAAATGGAAAACTCATGCTGACATCATAAATATTTTTCTGATTGTCTGAACCTCTGACTTAGACAGTATCATAACAAGGCTTTTTTGTTTCTTTTTTTTGTTTGTTTATTTTTGCTGTAATTTTTAGGTGGAGTGCTAGATTTTTTTCAAAATTTCCTACCATTTTGAGATAAGTTTCTGTATGTTTAGCTAGTTCTTAAAACTGCAAGATTTCATACAATATATTTAGCAAAAAAATTCAACAAAAGAAAAAAGTCATATAATTCCTGTTACTCCTGTACTCCATTCTGAATTAACCCAACTCACTAATGATTCATCCCATTAAAGGAGAGTTGTATAGATGTAAACTAGGGAAAATTGCATGTGAACTAAACCAAAATTTTCATAAGAAATATGGAGTTTAATCACACTCATGCTACTGCAGCTCTGGGTTTATTTATGCCACAGCCATGTAGTTTTCCCAAGATACAATTTCAAAGAGAGGGTTGGATCTGCAGAGGATGGGAGGTTAGAGAGGTGTAGGAGAAGACCTGGCATTTGCAGAATTTGTGGAAAATTAAACAAAATAAAGTCATCTCATAGTTCTATTGAAAAGAGCATAGTAAATTAATAGGGCTGGAAGACAGGTGAGTTCTGTCTCTTGCTCTAAAGCAAACTTTGCAGGCAATAGTATCGAGGGACCAGGGCAGCATTCTCTGCAATTACTCTCCCTGGGATCAGGCCCTAATCATTTACTGGCAGAGGTGGGCAGCCTGGATGCTTTCAGATGGCAGAGATGCTCATATTCCAGCCTCCTCAAAAGGCCTTTTTGCAGGCAGACAGGGCCACCTTTGATCTCAGCTGGGGGTCCATTGTTAACCACTGCTGGTAAGCAGTTTCAAATCAGCAGGTCAACAAGATCTTTTGAAGATAGAGCCACTTATTCAGTAGCTAGAACAGTAACCATAGGTAGCCAGAGGAGCATAAATTTTATGTGTGGTGTGGGTCATTAAAACAGGGGTTTACTGTTTGCGGTCTTGAGCTGACTCAGTAGCACCATTGAAGCAGTGCAGTGATGAGTGTTGATGTTGCATAATTTGATTATTGAAGGACAAGTTTAGTGTGACTTTTTGGGGGTTGTCAGAGGACTTCAGGTCTATCCTGAAGGTCCATCCATCGTGTCATTCAGCAGAAGACAGATGGGAAGGCAAGCATGATGTGGTGACATCTGTGATGGATCTGCCCAGGCTGGAGGAACTGAAGTTTCCTTAGCTATTCTGTGGTCTTACAGATGAACGGCTTCAGGGTTAACTTACGATTGCTTCTGTTGCTAAAACGTAGTAAAGAAGGCAAAGATATCCATACTCTGTCCTGAAACTCTACTAACAAAGCTGCTGATGCTCCAGTGAAGGCAATAACACTGAATATTTTCATAGAGTAGGTGATGGCATATCTGTGCCAGAAACATAGGGTCATTTAGTCACTTGGTTTGTCTCCAAATTAAGTTGAAACAGCTGCACCATGAGCACTTCTCAATTATTGCCCAGAATCAGAATATAACAATGATTTATAAAAGGAAGTGGCATTTAAAATAGTTACTGTGAAACTTGTGTTTTGATTATTTGCATAAATTTCTTAAATGTGTAGCTCTTGAAGGCAGTCTTACATATATGTAAAGTTCTATGATGAGTTGGCTTATAAGTGTTCAATATTTAGTAAAAAAATAAGACAGCTAGTCCTTTGGGATTATTTTTCTTATTTTTTTTTTTTGCCATGAGAAGGAGCCAGATGTGAGAGCCCGAGGGAGGCAGCACCATCTTTTCAACCCATGCTATAGGCGAAAACCATTTAGTCTTTAAGCAGATTACATCCTCTGGAAAGTTAATTTTGCATGCTGGTCTTAGTGTTAATCCACAAGAAGATTATTAAAGATGGGAAATGAGCAATGAGATAAAAAAACCAAACCACCTTCCCCTTTGGATTGTATATTTTTATTACAATTGGGAAAGCAAATCAGAGCTCGGAGGAAGTTAGGATTCTCTGTTAGTTTTCAAAGGTAGCAAACACATGGCCATGCCATTTGAGATGATATTTAGCACTCTTTGAATCCTTTATCAAAATTGTTTGACAAGTGGGAGCAGAGTGTCTGCTAAACACAAAATTATCCCTTCAATGGCTCTTCCGAGGTGAGATTTCAAGAGTGCTTTCTTGCTGTCTGATGATTCTGTTTCACCAATGGGTTTATGAAAGTTCAATAAAAAGCATATTTTGATGTCTGTAATATGAATGTGAGAAAATCTACTGTTGCTGTGGTAAAGCAATGTCCACAGATTTATTCGGAATGCTTTCATTCCCTGTAGCACCAGCTATTCCTGTATCTCACTGCTGCCAAGTTTTTTAAGCATGTTCTCCTTTCATGCACACATGACAGAACAAAAAGCCATGTCTTCACTCCGGCCTCTGGGATCAGTTTTTCATTTGTTATTGGATCATATCATTTTACATTTGTCTTCTGTAAAGGACAACAAAGAAGTTGCTGAGAGTTTAGTTTCCCATGCCTATGCTAAGCTTTGTAACTGTAAAGGGCTCACATTGAAGATTGCATTGAAATCATATTTTAAAGTATAATAAAATCTACAATAAGTTGTCGAGGCAAGGAGAAAAAAAGGGAAAAGTATGACAAGAAAATTTTTCTTTGTTCTGTCTCCCTGTGGACTATTAAAGGATGGGAGCAAAACTGTGTCAAGATTGGGTACAGTGTGCACCTGTTGTTGAAGCAAGGTGCTCCAGCCTGGTTCTGTGTACTTAATGGAGAAACCGTGTGTCAGTTTTGCAAAGAAATAAGTCAAATATTGTATTTAACACCTTTTCAACCCATGTGTTACAATCTAAGTTGATTACAATGGCCATCCGAAGACTGTTTCTGTCTATAACTTGAGAAAACTTCTGCAATGACTTTGAGCTTCTTTCTTCATTTTCATCGTAATTAGCATGAAACCATATCAAAATATTCAGTTACTGTGTGTAATATTAAAATTTTATAGTGGTAGCTCTCAAATTCCCTTCTTTTTCCTTCCTTATTTACAAGTTATCTCTTTGAGCATTTAGCTTGTTTTAGAGTGAAACCTTCAAACCACTATGGTGAAAATATCTTGTGTTCATGCCTCCATTTTTAAGAACTGATGTATGGGTAGAAGTGTGAAATCAATTATGACGACAGCAAAATACTCGAGTGCCACTTTCTTGTCTTTGTTGTGCATTTTTGCATATACTTAAGTCTAGGATTACTGATTTCAAGATACAACCAAATTTATTCTTATAAAGGTATCTCATATAGTGATCTGTTGTTTATACATATCTGCTTTGATGACATTTCTTAGACTGTAGAGGAACAAAATAATGAACAAAATTTATCAAGAAAAATACTCTGACGTGCTTTTAGTTTGCCTGGTTGACAAAAAAACCCAAACAAAGACAAACAAACAAACAAAAAACCTGAAAAAAATGTTTTATTTTTACAAAAGTCCCTTCATGTTTATGAAAATCATGTGTTTTATACTGCTGCTGTAACTCATATTTCCCATGTTCATGTGGTGCTTCATTTTGGTTTTTGCTAGTATGTCATAAATTGTCTGTTGAATTAGTCTATCTTCAGAGCTTTTAATGGTGGTTACTCATTACCCAATTTATAAATCATCTTTCACATGAAGACAAAGTTATTTCTCACCTCTTATTCTGTTAAGAGTTCTGAAAGTTGGCATCCACTCCTTACAGCATTTTGTTGTCAATCTGTCTTTGAGATAAAACATGAAGATGCACCAATACTTAGAAAAGCAGTAACCTTGTGATTTTTATCTTTCTCTCCTGATTCAAGCGTTATTTGTAAAGAACAGCAATAAAAATGGAAATACTGGATATAACTGCTACTCACAATTCTCACAAATCTTCAAAGATGCATTTCATATTCATATTTAATTACCAAGATATTATAATGCACCAAAATCACATGCAAAGACATAACATATTTAGGAAGATGAGATGAGCAGTAAGTGCCAGATTTTCCAACATGGACAGAGATCTTTTCACACAAATTACTGCTAAGACTGGAAAAAAAACCTGTCTGTCTTGTTCCTAAACATGTAGGCTTAGGAAAATGTGACCATTCCAGTTCAAGGATTTATTGCAAATATACTATTGCTCAAAAGCCTAATCAAACCATTATTAATAGTTATTAATATTATTATACTAAACCATCACATGGAAGGTCAAGTAATCTCACTGCATATAAATAACATATATAAATAAAATATATGTTATCTAGATTAACTGTGAAAAGCAAAAGCCTTGCAAAGGGTAACCAAAGAAATAGATAATAACATGCTGAAGCAGCCCAGCAGATTTGTAGAGAGACTAGGAAGGGAATTCAAGTCTACCATTTTTCAGTAATGGCTTTTTCCTAATATCAGGCCAGCCTCAAAATTTCAGGTTTACTGGTGATTTTCCAACATGGACAGAGATCTTTTCACACTTGAAATACTTCACATCTTGAAATACTTGTCCTTGTGGGAGAAAGGAATGTTGGCCATTACATAGAAGACCAAGATAACTGCTCTAAAGACATTCGTATTAAAAATACTAGTTAAATAATTAAGTCCCCCTTCAAACATAATAAGAAAAACAAATCAGGGTTCAGATAATTTGGAAGATTTTCTTATTTCACTAAGACTGCATTTAGACAGAAAAACACACTTAGGTTTGTAGTCTGATACGTTTATTAAGTTTTGGCTTACTGTCTGATAGATCTTCATCAGCTTCTAAGTGCCGTGAAATTTTCATTTAGAATCCTGTAAAATTCATGTAATATCACATGTTCAGAAAAAGCATTTGGACTTTTTGGATTCAAGTGTGTGGTTACTCTTATTATTAATGCAACGCTTCTATTTTTGCTCAGCCATGAAAACTTTCTCCAGACCATAATCTAAAAAAGAAAATCATCCCTTCAAAGGCCAAAAAAAAAAAAAAACCAAACAAAACAAACCAACAAAAAACCAAAACAAAACAAAAACCAAAATAAAAACCCCAAACCTTAAATGTTCCCCAGTGAAGTGAATAACAATTAAAACCACTAAGAATACTAAGAAATTGCAATACTAGTTTGGCTGTGTTTATTTATAAACAGTCTAGACAAGTGTAACCTCTTGAATTTACCCATATTTCATAGTTTGAAATTTTTCAGGTGCTCTCAGCTCAGTTATCAGTGCCAAAAGAAAATAAACAGAAACTTGCTGAAATGTTCCTCTGACATTTTTCAGAGGATGTGGCTCAGTCCTTAACCTGGAAGTTCATATTTGAAAGCAAAGCAAGCAGATAGCAATAGTTCCTCTTTTGTTTTCAGATAGACTATTGTGAAATTTTGTAGTAAAACAAGTTCTTGGACAAAAAAACTTACCACCCAATGTTATGTTTTAAATATTGAAAATATCATGTCAACAGAAAAACCAAAAATCTGTTGGCAAGTGAAGACTAGGACCCTCCCATCCATACATGAATATTTGACTCATCATCAGCTGCTCTAAGAAAGACTGTCACCTGCAGGTGAAGCAGTGCAGTTATTCAGATCCCTTTGTGACGTATTCATTACCAGGGTTTCCTCAAAGCTAACATGGAGCAGCTCACTTACTGCAAGCTCAGTTCTGTATGTATGGTAGAAGATGAGCAGTCTATTGTCTCCCTGATGCTGCTAGGGTATCAAGATTACTATCCAAAACAGCTGTTTGAGCTCTATACCTTGCAGAGATAAAAACCCATTTTGGTTCAATTCTTTTGTGAAATTTTTAGGCGTCATTACTAGAACTCTCCTTTCTGGGTAAGGTCATAATGCCTTGTTCAGTATATCAAACAGGTAGAAAAGGCTAAAAAATGAGAGGAGAGATTAACTGTAGGCAGGAAGGGAGAGAACAGAGGGGTATCCTTAAAGCAGCTCTAGCATGCAACTTAGGAGCCTTTATCAAAGTTAGCAGTTAGTTGTTCCTTTTGTTACAGTCCAAAAACTTTTCCTAAAGGGATATAATGATGTCTTTTCTTGTGGAAAAAAATTACACAAAAACAATAAACAAAACAAGCAAAAACCACAACAGAAGAGTAGCTTTCTAATTGCTTGAGAAATACAAATAGCAGAGGAGGTGGCAGGCTCTCCACTACAGAATAGCTCAGTGATTAGAGTCCTCACTCAACATATGGGAGACCAAGATTCAATTAATTTCTCAGCCTCTGAGGTTTCCAACCCACATCTCTCATGAGGGCAGCTGAACTGCCAAATTATAGGCAATTTGTGTTAGAAGGGAAGAATGTGCTCATCAGGCTGTACTGGAGCAATTCCACTGGCCGTTGGAAGGTGACTCAGTGGGCCAGTGAGAAACAGCAGAAAGGGTCAAGGGTAAAGTTTCTGTCCCAGAGCACATGCCACTCTTGTTCTGTTCTGGGTTTATTTACATGACTTTTCCAATGGGTGTTTTGTTTGCCGTTGCACATCTGCCCAATGAGTGGTGATGATGTGGCTTTCAACTCATCCATTTTCAGTGGGTTAGAAACCATCATGTATTCTGCCCAGACTCATTTTCTTGTGCTTACAGAGTCTGAGGTTTCAGGGAGAATGCAGACAGCTACAGCTGGGCTCTACAGGAGTCTATCTGAAAGATACTCCTTATCCAGCAGCAATAAATGCAACCAAAAGAAGTGTCATTGGAAAAAGTGTGATATTTGTTATAAATTATTTAGATTCTAGATTTACTTTACCTTTTGCATTAGTTTAAGTGCAATGACTTTAGAGCGTATATACCGGCAGGAAAAGAATTAACAGGGAGATCTAGGTATGGTACATATGTTGCTAAACAATGAGCATGTAGGAGATTAGAATCTATGAAATTATACTGTACCAATGACTTTAATATTGGATTGATGAGAATCTGTTTCTACAGTACGTTTAAGTTTGGAAAAGTTTGAAATATGACTATTCTCATTTGGTAGAATTTTTTTCTTCACTTTCTCATCATTTTACCCAGGTAACTCAGTGTAAAAAGTGCATTCCAGTAATATTCCTTCTTTTTTGTTTGTTTGTTCACTGAGCTTTGTCTCTTAAAGCAGGACTGATCAAATTGCAGGAGCAGGAATCTGTGGGACATTGTGAGTCCCTCTAGAAAACCACTGGGGGAAAGAAAAGTAATTTATACAATGATCCATCAGTTAAAAATCAAGAAGAAATACTAAAAAAATCAAGTGATAGTCTGACTGTAGCCTAACTTTAATTCTTAAATGAATAACATTGTACTGAAAGTTCTATGGATTTATTAAAAGAGTAGTCATTAAATTGGAATTAAATATATATTACATATAAAAATAGTATTTAAGCAATATATAAAATATTAGATGATATATTTGTTTCTCCTAAGTTTTTCAGCTCTTCACCAACTCATTTCTAAAATGATCCAGGTAACAACTGTATTAGGAAGAAAGTAAATGCGTGGAAAAACGGCACAAACCGTAAACTTAATATGGAGAGTGGGAGGGGAAGAAAATTCATTTTCCCAGTTACTGTTTCATTAATCATAATATTGTTGGCTAATCCTGCATCCCCTTCCCTCTTATATGTAAAGATCTCCTACTTCTGTATGATCACTATACATATATTTCTGATACTCTTGAAAAATTACTTCCTTTTCATTTTAAAGTCATGAATTATGAAAGTGTTGCATATAGTTCCCTGTTTTTAAAGAACATATATGTATTAGGATTCTATTAGAAACAGAAGGAGACAATAAAACATGGTAACTATCCTTAATTATCTTATTTTATTTTGTTAAAAAGATAACACTTTTCATTATTAAAGTATCTTTCTTTTGAAGGATACACTGTATGGCCTGAACTTCTTTGTACAGCACCAAATGCAGCAGATAAAACTCCTGTTCTGCTGTGAAGTCTCGACAATGCTATCTCCCAATCATTGCTATTGTTCAGTTATGGAAGAATTTTCAAGATTAATTTTCTTTGAACTGTTTTCCTTACAGAGGTGGCTAAATAATGCATTTAAACTGAGTCCTTGGTGAAAACCATTAACTCATTTTAAGCAACACAGTAATCTTGGTGATATTTGGTTCTCTACCCATTATTTTCTCTAGTTACACATTTTCTCTGTATAGGTCTTGCTCTAAGGTCTTCCAGATACTTGGTCCCTAAATCCAGGCAAGGAGACCTCTCACAAGTAAATCAGGTAATACTTTTATGCTAGCCCATCTGATTACTGAGATTGGTGTCTATCTTTAAAAAGAAATTACTTTATTTGAGATCATTCACTTCTTAATTTGGATGGTAAATATTTTCCCAAAGTTACTGCATAATGAATAGCAACTCAAAGATCTACAGGTCAACTTGGTCGTCTCATAGTAAGTCCAGTAAACTATGTATAAGGTAACACTCTCAAATTGCAGTAGAAGGAAGAGCAACACACTTCTGTAAGAGCAGAATCCATCAAAAAACTTTTGGAGCAGGTGGGTGGAGAAGAAAGTTTTAGAAGCACAGGTTTTTTAAGCATTTTGAAAGAATTTTAAAAGTGTTTCTCTGAAAGTTGTTTTTTTCACATCTCTATTATACAAAACATTGTGAAATACTTGGTTTACTTCCTTGTGAAGTGGTAAGGCGTAGGGATTGCTAGCTTGCAATTTAGTTACTTGAACTACTTTTACATTGATTTCTCTTAACAGACTGGGCTTGCTTCTAATGTCACCTCCATTTTACATCTGTGCTTAATTTTTTTTGATGGAGTCACTTCAGCTTTTCCCAGTTTAAGGCAAAAGAGAATTCAACCTCAAGCAAGAAAAAGCTATGTAAGCTGAAACAACAGAAATGGGTTTATTGCCTCCTTTTTTATATATATTCCAGAAAACTGAATAACACAAGACTCTATCTACTTTGGAACTCTTGCCCCAACACTGTGGTATTACATTTATCCCTACAGTCCCTTAAACTGTCAGCAAACCATGTCTCTGACTAAAATCACTTTGTTACAACCTTCATTCCTATTGTCAGCAGTGACCAAAAACTATAATCTCTGTCCTCAACCAGGAAGACTTTGAAACAAGCATTCTATCACTAATAAGCTCCAACTATCTTGAGAAATTAATCTTTGCAGATATCCTGTTCACATTCTCAATATATCAAAGCTAATCTTGGCTACTGGAACAATGTTGTGGTATTCTTAATGTAATTAACCATAAATTAACATTTTGCATCTTGAAGTTTGGGTTAAAGTACAATCAGTTCTAAGGTCTTCTGGTTAAATATTTTGTCTGTTGCAAGGAGCAGAAAGCAGTTTGCAGTTTCAATGGAGATTCAGATGGCCGCCAGCCTTTTTGAGAGAAGTGGAAAAGGCAGAGTCAGTTTCCCCACTTTCCTTGTGACAAGTAACAAGTGGAGCTAAATGAAATGTTGCTTGGTGTACTTTGAATATTTAGTATTTCTACAGGAATTCACACATTTTCTCTAGAGTATTTGATGTTCAATACTACATTCCTCCCCCTCCCCCCCCCCGCTCACTCTACAGAATCGAGAGAATAAGTATGTCACAAAGTGAATAAGATTTGATTTTATCTAAAGAGTACATGGCTTTTACCTTCTCTTGGATTTTATTTTCCATGTTTGGGGTTTCCACGTATAATTGAGCACTGAATGCCATTTGAAAATCCAGGAAAAAAACACTTTCTGATGTGCACATGACTTGACAGTTGCGATGTCTACGTGTATGTCTACAGAAAGACTTACACACTCCTCTATGCAGGATCCACATCTAGTATGGAACTTTAGTCATTAGCATAACCAACCGCCTCTGGGAGAGCACATTTATCATCAGCTGTACATCTTCAGGAGGAGCTGGATCAAGTCCAGATATCTCAAGCAAGCACTTGATGAGATGTTTTCCATATGTAATTCATCTGCCGAGCAATCTCTTCCTCCAAGAACCCATCCCTGATATTTTAGCTGATTGAGGGTAATTGCATTTACCATCATGGGCTCAACTGCACAGATACCTTTGCTATGAGGCATGGGGGAGGTCCTTTCAGAAGGACCAAAACTGACTGATAGATTTTTAAATGTCAATCCTATAGGGCCTGAGTAGATGCTTTGTTTCTGACACCAGAACCTTACTCCTATATACCCATTCTAATATTTTTACTATAAAAAATTATCTAATGACTGATAATCCACCATTACAGTAACACGTGAAAATAGATAGTGGTTATTTCTGCTAGTAGTTTATGTGGTCTGGCAAGCAATCAAGACACTGTGATTTAGCATACCTAAATTATATTTGTGATTTTGCTGTTCCTTTTAACTGTTTGCAGTAGTTGTGGCTCTTCATCTCTGAAAATGGATAGCCAGTTATGCGCTCTTGACATCTGAAAGAGTTATTGTGTCTGTCTAAATATAATTCTCTATATAATCTATCCATTTATGTAGTTCTTAGTATTTAGACATGTATTAGCCTGGTCTGTTTCAAGCACCAGATTTTCATCTTGAAAAATGGAATGTTTTAGTGCAACTATAAGTAGACACATAAGTTTTAACAAGAACAATATTTGGTTCCAAGCATTAACAACAAGAAGGAATTCCCATTTACTAGGTCTTTGCTAAAGCAGCTGAGGCTTCCATCCAAAACCTGCCTCAAAAAGCCCATGAATTAAACATTATGGGTTTGAATGTATTATTTCTCTTACATTATTATGCTTATTTCTTTGTCAAACACTAGGGAAGACAAACCTACCAAAGCCAAGCAGAGAAAGCAGACTGCTTTTCTGCCCCCTTCAACTGTAACACTTTCTCTGCTCATATCCTGTTTCTTTGACCTTTATTAAAATATTTGTGAGCACAACGTAGTTCCACTGTTTTAAGTATTAAAACGTCTACTCACTGCAACATGACCAGAATTTTCACCCATGTTTTGCTATGCATTAGGATGGAAAATGCAGCCTGCATAAGGCCGAAAGTCATCTGGGCACCTGTCTGCTGTTTGCTGCTCATGTGAAGCACCGCACTTGGCTCTGCAGTGGGGTTTCTTCTTATCTTGGTGGGTTACACAACCTTACTAAAGTCAGTAAGTATCAATTTTTGAGCTATAGGAAAGGTAGTGTGGTCCAATAATCACAAATATAGTTTCCAAAGTCTGTTGTTGCTCCTTTTTAAATGAGAGTGATTCCTGTTAACATACACCATACATGCCTGTACAGAACCAAATCTGTGCAATATGTCCAGGACAACCGGTCTTTTAGTGGTCTTTGGTGACAATTTGATCTCCATTTGCCTCTTTAACACGTCCTTTTATATTGGGTTTTGGCTCTGAATTATTGAAAACACAAGCCTGCATTTCCCCTGTTGACCTTGGTACTCCTATCCAACAGGGGTATTTCAGTTTTAAAACCTGAAGGCAACAAAGTGGAAGGGCAAAGTCCATGTACATAGAGCTGGTAAACAGAAGCTGGATGTGTTCTCATATCCTGTAAAGGCTGCATATTTGCCTCACAGGGCTCATCAGGTAAGTATGTTGATTTTTCTTTCAACACGCACAGATGTGTGTGCATAGCTCACTAACTGGGGATTGTGGATGTCAATGTGACCCACAAGAAGTCTGGATGGTGACAAATAGATTTGTCATGGGGAGGAATGCTAAGGCTCCCACTCACCCCATCCACCCAGACTACATTTGTCTCCCAACACAGTCCTATACTCCCTCCCCTCCAGCTGCAGCTGTGGTGCCTGTCCATTCTGAGGCTCATAAAGTGAGACTTCAAGAAGGCGTCCACATTGTTCTTTGGCCTACTGCTAGAAGACAGTGTCACATTGGATGAGGAGAGCATCCAATCCCTAACATCTTAGCATCTTGCTGCAAGCCAGAGAGGCTCTGGCAGCATGGGAATTGAGCATTTCCAAAAATAAAACAGAAGAATCTGTGAAAGTATGGATTAAAGCAGCATTCCAGGCCCAGATATTTGTGTGTCCTGCTCCAAAGCATAGTATGGAGAGAAGGGTGTAGAGCTGCTTTGACCACCTGTCTCTGGCAAAGATCAAGACATATGATGATGGTTTATGCCAGCTGTTGTTTTTCCTCTCTGCTGCTGGTTGAATATCTTGTGTCTGGACTTTGCTAACCTCAGACTGCCCCTTTTGCTCTACTGCCCTTATTATTTCTCACCCTTCACAAACTCACCAAAAAAGTGTTGCTTTTATTAGGTACTGAATTCCTTCAAGTATTGCATCTCTGACATAAATATTTCTCCTTCACTCTCTTGTTCCTATTACTTTGAGTCTTTGCAGACATAAAAGGCTGGCAATAGAAAGACAGAGAGGTGGATGTGGGGGAGTGAAGGAGAATAACAAGAGGATCACATAGTCTTTCTGTTTCTTATCCTAACCTTTACTCTCTGAAATGTGTCACATCTGTAAAGCATTTTGTTTAATTCCAGTGCCTGCTAGAGCATTGCATTGGTGCCATACCTGCCCAGCTACAGGTTTGGGATACCTTCTTGTATATCACAACAAAATTCTCACAAATATTGAGGGATAGGAAAGCTGGAAATGAACCTGTAGTTAGAATTTATTTAAAATATAGCAGCTGTCATCATGGCTGATGTGCTCAAGCCCAAGCTTTTGATAAGCTCTTTGATACTGTGCTGAGGTAATCCAACCACTTTGATGCAGCGTTATAGTGATCAGGCTCTTAGATACTGTTATTAAAATGACCTAAGCTTTTTTAATGCTTCTCAGAGTGGTGTCCAGAGCCCCAGCTTCAGCACTGGGTTGCTCCGGGTGCTTAGATAAGACAGTGATGCAATTCAAGGTTTCAATAAAGTTCAAATTCCCTTTTGCTGCACTGAAATAATCCACTTTCCCCTTGAAGTGTTTTGACAGGGCATTGTACTGGTGCAAATTACTTAACCCCACTAGAACACTGTAATGCAAACCCCCTGCTACCAAATTCATATCAAATTGCATGTCAGAATATGTGGTTGCAAAGGTCTAGAATTTTTTGTAAATGTCTGTGGACAGTCAAATACTTGAAAGCATTTGTCATTTTGCCTGCTTGATAAATAAATTCTCATAATACACAACAGTTGCCAATACTCCTCAGTACTATTTTTAAAGGACTGATTAAAAATTGCTTTAATTTAAAAATATGTTCAACATGAAAACTGTCCATCTAAAATAAGACTCAGCAGTCATCATCTTACTGATTGTGCCTAAGTTTACCATTCACATCAGCAAGATATCTGAAGCAGAAGAGAAGCCTGAGGCTTGCTACATAGTTCTGCTACAACATAGGAGCCAAAGTGTATTCCAGATTCCTTTTTTTTCTAAAGCAGCTTGAGAACTGATTCCATCTCTATATTGTTTTAAGCTTTTTTTCTTCATCCTAAAATGTGATTATAGTCTAAGCAATGATCTCCCAACATGCTATGCTGTGATGCTAGGCTCTCTCCCTCCTTTATTCGACAGACATAACCAGTTTACAAGGAAAGCACTTGGATCAGCTCCTTGGCCAGCATAAATAGGTGATGTGATGCTTTCCTGACTAACACAACTCCCTAACCAAATGCCTGAGATGTAAAGAGTACAGCAAAGTAGGATCTGATGGATTTACAAACATACTGAAATCTTTCCACATAATCCTGGTGTATAAGAGTTAAAGTTGTTGAATTATAGACACACTGAAAATACACTGAAACGTGGGTACCTCATTCACATGCACAGATCAGGCAGTTAGGTCAGATTGTTGATGCCTGCTTACAGGATTGAACTGGCTCCTGAAAGTCCTGTCAAAAACTAAATCCCCAATGGCTATACAGAATTCAGTATCTTTAAGGTAAATGCATTGTGAAGTACACTGTATCTATATAGAACCCCTATATAGAACCCTTTGGAAGATGAGGCTGGATTTCAGACAGCTCACCTCAGATTTTATTTTTTTAAACTCACCTCTTATTTGGTTGCTTATAGATTAGTCACAGAACTAAATCTTATTCTTGATTCTGTTCATCTGCTAGAAAAGCAGCAGTTTACCCTTTCCTTTTTTTTTCTTTTCCAACTTTTAACATGTTCATTTCATATTTAGAAACTAATTTAAAGTGTTTTAAAGCTATGAGCTGTGGAGTTGTATTGTTCTAAACACCACTATCCTGCAAACATAGAAAGTTTGTCCTTACTCCACACTGATTCTTATTAAAGATAGGGGAAAGACCAGCACACATTCTCCAATTCATTTCCTGACAAACCTAAATGATAATCAGAATTATCTAGTTTTTTGCAGGAAAGGAAGGAAGAGACCTCTTGGCACTTTCCTTTGTGGAAGCAATATCTTGGTTTTCTTCTTTCCAGAAAGCATACACTTGCCTTGACTGAGACCCAGATCTTCCTATATTCCCTGTCTTATCAGTGTTAACACTTTGGGTCTATCAAAAGCATTTTTCTGCTTACAGTTTCAGCATTAGCTTCCACTATACTACTTTGGATTGCACTGCTCTGTTGCTATATGAACTATGGTTGTTTCTCTCAGTAGTTGTGATTAGTGTCTCTTAAAATTAGCAAAAATATTAAAATTTGTTTGTGAAAAACTTTAAATCTATGACTGCTCAGCACCAGCTGTGATGTTAAAGAGTTAGAGGAACAGTAGGAGGGTTCTGGGAAAACTAAATATTTGACTGCATGTTTGCATGTGAAAATGGATTTTGTGATAGAATTACAAAATTGGTCAGGGTAACAGAATAGAGGTTGTCAGCTCTTCCATTTGATTTTGAACTCAATTTGGCTTTTCTGATAATAGATATTATCAACTAGCTACAAGAACTGAGGAATTTATTTAAGCAAACAGAAATGCTCTACTCTTGCTATTGCTAAAGAAATTGCAAAGCAGGGGAATTGTAGGTGGCTCTGCTATCTTTATACATTTCTAGAGTACAGAAACACACACCGATATATACCCTGACAAGTCACACATTTCTTCCATCCATCTATAATCCTGTTATTCTATCAATCAACCATTTGGGGCTTTTTTTCCCCTTCCCTCTGTCCCTTCATTTATGAAAGTGATTATATTGTAGCTGGGAAAACAGGGAACTTTGAAAGTTTGTAAGAAACTAGGATAAACTGCATTTGAAAATCTGGGAAAGTCAAGAGAACGTGCAACATATTTTCCCTTGATAAAATTGTGAAAAGCACAAAAGTACTCTTGAGACATATGTGTTTCCTTCTGCTGAGTGACAGCCTTAAGGACAGTACATGTGAGAGAGAAGTTTTAGAGGTAAAAATATTTTTTCTTTTAGCTGAGTAGCAAAGAACAAGGGATGTTTGAAGCGTATGTAAATTGGCAGTACAGTCTTTGTCTTTATTTTTTTTATTGCCTGTGTATATTTGGATTTTGCTCTTTGATTATCTGCTCAGAGCCCTGAATCAGTCTCAGAGCAGCATTAGAGGTATAAGATACAGGATTTTGAAGAACTGTAATTAACAAAAATAATCTTGTAGAGTTATAAGTATATTTAATATCTATTTTTGATATAGCATCTATCACTTACACTGTCAGTGTTGCATAAATAAGAGTTGCATGCTTGCCGATTTGGATTTTCATCACAGTGATGCATTTTTCAAAGGTACTTCATAATTCCCTTGAATAAGACTGAAATGTAGAGCAATTTGCTTGAACGTGGTTCAAATGGAAAGGAAAAATAAGGCTTATTAGGAGAATTCAGTGGATATGGTAGAGCTGATTTCCTTTCTCACAGCATGGATTGTGCTGGGTGATGACATTGTGGAAGGAGGGGAGTACTGCCACAGTGGTGATACTGACAGGCTGACATAATGGTGGAGAAAGACGTCTACCAAAGGTAGTTTTTTGACTGAATGAGAAGAAACAACCATGAGATCTAAAGATCAAAAGATGTTGAAAGTGGCTGGTGGTTTGAAGAAGACCAGAGTTTAAGCTGGTGACATTGTCAGAAGACTTCATGAGAGCTCTTGCAGACGTTAGTTAGATTTTGTAGGAATCCTGGAAGGAAATTAAGTTGAATTTAAAGTTAATATTTACTTAAATATTTGTGTACTAGGCACAGTTAGGGGAAAGGAAGGAAGGAATATTAAGCATGGAATTAGTGGCTCAAGTTCCTGAAAAATTCGGGGCAAAAGCATTTTCATTGGAAAGAGATTAGCTCAGGTTAATGCTAAAGAAAGGAAGAAATAGAAAGAAAAGAATGTATGAGGTGCTGAAGACTAATGCACTAAAGGGCCAAAATGGCTGAACTAAGAATAACAAAAGCAGGAGGTAGAAGGCAATGAATTTAAGGAAGACTTTTGAATAGGAAGATAGGATATTGTTGCACACACATAAAAGTCTGCAGTCCAAGCTGGAAATGTTGGCAATAATTCTTCAATATTTATTTATTGGAATGACTTCACTGAATGAATTGAAAACTAGCAATCCATCTGAATGTAATGGAAAACTTTACTTTGGGGATGACTGAGCATTGGAACAGACTGCTGAGAGAGGTTGTGGAGTCGCCTTCTCTGGAGTTATTCAAATTCCACTTGGACATGATCCTGCACAACTTGCTCTGGGTGAACCTGCTTGAGCAGGAGGGTTGGACTGGACATTCTCCAGAGTTCCCTTCCAAGGCCAGACATTCTGTGGTTCTTTGATTCTAGATCCACTGTGATATAGCAGCACAGCAGATTACATGAATCAAATTTTATTTTTGAGTGCAACTAACTACTTGCTAATAAAAGTCTTCAAATTTGAGTGAAACACTGTAGAATTCAAAACCTATAATTGGAATAAGTTGTGGAGAAATCACCTTAAAATGAGTGAAAGATCCTCTGAAAATCAATACTTTTGTCACTGTGCCTGCAATTGCACAGTATTCCCCATCGTTATTTGGTCAACACAGCTCTGCCCAGAGAAAGTTGAAGGCTTTGTACCATCCAGAGACAAAAAAGTTCTTTTTGCTTTTAAATAAAATTATAGAACAGAATTTTTTTAATCAGTTCTAGAGATTGTATTTACATTTCCAAAACCCTTTTAGGAATCTTGGCTGTTTTTCTCTATCCTCAAAGCCAAAAGATTAAAGCAAGTTAAAAAACAAATGGAAAAAAGGTTTTGAGGTACTAACCAAAACCAGGCTACAAAAGCTCTTGGAGCAGCTTTATTTGCTGGTGAGTACTCGCTCAGTTCAGTAGTCACATGATTCACACACTGGTTCATGGGGTTTTTTTATTCCAGAAATAGAATCAATAGAGAACAGACAACCCACAGTTGCCAGTTTGCACAGTCTTGTGGCTTTTTTTTGAGGGCTTCAGGCTTGCACAGGTCTACCAGATAATGAAGACAAACTATTTCAGTTCCTGTGTGTTCATATGCTGCTCTACTGGCTTCTAGTTATCAAGTAAAAGCACAAAAAATAAGTAGCGGTTGAAACTGTCTAGGTAAAATTTGCATCAAAGAGAAAAAAGTGTTATTTAAAAGCCATTTTCAGAAGTAGCTTATTTGCCCTGTATTTCTTTAATCACTTGTAATTTATGTTAAAAGTCTTTTAGCAGAGAGTCAATAGTTTAAGGGTTGGTGAAAGCATATTGCAACATTACATATATCGTAGCAAATATTACGTACCTAGTCCTTTGCACTATGTACAAGAGTCTACCTTTCCTGACAATGGACCATAATAAGAGAATCCTTGAGATTTTCAGCAGTTTTCTCAAACTTCTGTAACAACAGATTTTGATCTCTCTAAATATGTGTAGCACTTCCACAAAATTAAATACTGTGTCTATGCAAGCAGTAAACAGAAAAGTTTACATATGGATGTTTAGACAGGAGAGAATTTTTTCTTTAGATAGCGAGTGAAATGGACATAAAAAAATACCCCAAAGCAATGATGTGTGAGAGAAGATTGTAGATACTGGGAAAGAAATACTTCTTTTGCTTATAAACCCTAATTCCTGTAATTTTCTTTAGGAAACTGGACATTGTTTTAGCGCTCATTAAAATTGTTTTAATGGTTTTAGAAAGATGGGGGGGGGGGGGGGGGGGGGGGGGGGGGGGTAGTCATCAGTGTTGTTCAAAGGCAGGAAAATGTTTCCAAAAGGACAAAGCGTAGAGCACATGGGAAAGGACAGGAAGTTGTGTTGCTCCTGGGGAGTTGGTTCATGGTTCATAATGAGCCCAAAGCCTTCAGTGACTCTGCTTGGGTCTGCACATTATATAGAAATGTTCTTTCGCCTTTCTATACTTCATGCATTCCAGCTGCATGATCATATTCATTTGTGAGCAGGTACTGAAGGAGCAATATATGAGAAACTGTTTAGAGCTGCACTCTGCTGTCTTCTAGCAGGTGTCATAAATGCCCTCACACCATCCTCTGCAAAACTTACATATATTTTGACAAGCAGAGTGGTCCAGCATAGTACAAAAACCAGGGAAAAGGATGCTATTATGATTAGGAATGAATTGTGAAGAGTCTTCATGAAATGTTTCCTGTGATCTGGCATTACAGTAACAGCCATCCGGTGTGCTATATGTTCCTTCCTTTTCAGAGCCCAATTCTGCAAACTGCTGAACATTGAAGTACTCATTCATTTCCATAATAGCTGAAAGACTTCTCATTAGCTCCCAGCATTAGGCTTAAGGACTGAGTTCAGTGCTGATACAGAATCCCTTCTAAAATGTTATTCAAGGGTAAGAAAGTTTCAGATCTTCAAGTATACTTGAGTAGGTATCTCCTGTTTAATTGATTGAAAAAGAAGTAGTCTGGGTCTCAGTGCATTAATTGTTTGAACATTAAGTGTACTCGGTAGTCAGATTCTTAGAGAGCTGCTCTTTGAAGACTCATAAAATAAGAACTGTTCAGACCTCTTTTGTTTGAAATACTGGTTGCACCTCTTCTTCATGTACTTGCAGCGTGAGGTGGTGCAGAGTAAGGCTTTCAGAACAGCCTAGTACACTCTACACTTACAGTATTTTCAAATGAGATAGAGAAAAAGAAAATAATGGAGATTTTTCTAAAGGACTGAAAATATCCATTCACTCACACTCCAGAGGTCTGGATGAGCTTTGGAAAGAAGAGAGGCTTTTGAATGGTTACTCAAAGCAACAGGGAAATAGTTCAACTCTGTCTCTGCAAACTCTAAGTGGAAAATGTCTGAAAGTGGCATGATGCTCTGACCTAGTGCTTCAGACTGCACAGGAGAGAAGGGAGGGGAAGGTGGTGTGCAGGCAGGTTATGACCTGACCATGAGCTGATAACAGCTGATGCTACAGTGTGTGTTTGGTACCTGCAGCACAGATGAGTTCCCAACAACCTTCCTTCTGAAAGCTTTCAGCAGCCCCATTCCTTAACACAATGCTAAAACCCAGGCTTGATTGCCCTCTGGTTCCTGGGCCTCCACTGGGGACATTGCCACATAACTGGCCTGTGGAACAGCCAAATTGCACAGTATGAAAATGCCGGGAACTCTTACATAAACATTTAGAAAATTTCTGGAGTTCTTTTTCTTTTTTTCTCTTTTCTTTCCTTTTTTCTTCCTTTTCCTTTTCTTTTTCTTTTTCTTTTTCTTTTCTTTTCTTTTCTTTTCTTTTCTTTTCTTTCTTTTCTTTTCTTTTCTTTTCTTTTCTTTTCTTTTCTTTTCTTTTCTTTTCTTTTTTCTTTTTTGATTTTCTTTAATTTTCTTTAATTTTCTTTCATTTGTTTTTATTCAATATTTATTTTATTTAATTTTCTTTCATTTTTCTTTTTTCATTCTTTCTTTCTTTCTTTCTTCCTCTCCTCCCCCTCCCCTCCTCTCCCCTCCTCTCCCCTCCCCTCCCCTCCCCTCCCTTCCTCTTCCCCCTGCTCCTCCCCTCTCCTCTTCTATGGGATTTCCCATGAAAATTACAAACTCTACAATTTATTTTCAATTCAAAATTTTAAAGTTAACATTTCTAAAATATTACACGCAGCAGAGATCCACTTTAATAAATACAGCTAAAAAATTCTACTGGCAGTTTCTGGGGCAAAAAAAAAGTGTATCTCTAAAATATACTGACCCTCACATTGGTTAAAAAGCACTGATGTATTTTAATGCAGTTATTCAGATGCCTCTGTTGATCAGCAGACTCTATTTGCACCTTTCTTTTACTCGTCTTTGTATACAAGTGACTGTGATCATTGAGAGCAAGATCAGAACTTGCTAATATGTACTGTAGCTCACCGGTTCACTGGGAAGTATTTATTTCTTAATCATGAATCTCTTAGATTAATTGTTTGGGATGATCAAAGTCTCAGCAGGTGGTGGGGGTGATTTAGAAACCACAAAATTGATGTTATCTTTCTGATTGACATCCTATTAGTGTGGTATATATTTCCTGTTTGTCAGGACTGTAGAGTCTGAACATTCGATAATAATATCTAGTAATATTTTGGAAAGGAAAACCATTGGCTCACTGCATTTTAACTAGATGAAAAAAAAATCTTTTGATTTCCTTCTGTCAGGTTTGAAACAGAAGCTGAGCACATGCAGCACATGCATCTCTCATAAGGAAAAGAAAAACTAGCAACAAGGCACCTGCTGCTACTTTTTCCATCTTACTTGGAGTCACAATCCCTCAGTGTTGCCTTTTAAAAATGACCAAGCCTGTGAGGTTTTGGAAATATGCAAAATAATTATTGAAATAAAATAAAACAGCTGGTTTAAGACAGGTTTGAAGCACAACAGAAAAAAACCCCTGTACTCAGATCTTCTTTCTCTCACCTACCTCAAGCTGCTCTTCTGTCCTGCATTTTGAGGCCAGGTTTTTCAAGATTACAGGCATTCTTTCTACAACAACAACTCCAGCCTCAGGAAAAAACTGAGGATGCAGGTATTCAAGCTCCTATCTGAAGCACAAGAAATTTTGGCACTTACATTTCTTCATTCCCCAAAACCTCAGCCAGCTCAGGACATGCTTTACATTTGAGTTTGGGGTATTTTTTTGTTGTTGCTTTCAGTCTACACACACACACACACACGCACACACACACACACACACACACGCACGCGCACACACACACACACACACACACACACACACAAGTTTTGTGGAGTTTTGTTGTTGTTGTTGTTGTTGTTTTGGTTTTGGGTTTTTTTAGAATAAAGCCTGAGTTCTTCACTATTTCATCCCATGTTCAGTGTGAGAAAATATATATACAGGTTTTTTTACTTTTTGTGATAGAGAAGCAAGAGATAAATTTTTGGGATTAAAAATGGGAATGAAAAGAGAAACAAAGAAAAGAAAACAGACTCAATGAACCTAGTGTAATGGTAACCGACCAAGAGAGATCAGCTCCCAAGGAAACCCTCCATATCCAGTGAGAGGGAAAACCAAAAAAGGACTTTATTAATGAAGGAGTTGACTTATAAAATGGTGGTTAGGGGTGGTACTCAGAACGAGGTGGAAACTTAAAAGGGATTGGGTGAACAGCATGTCAGTAACCATTAAACATACAGTAAGAACAGTCCTGGAAATAGAATCATATAATCATGGAATCATAGAATCGATTGGGTTGGAAAAGACCTCCGAGATCATCAAGTCCAACCCTTGGTCCAACTCCAGTCCATTTACTAGATCATGGCACTCAGTGCCACGTCCAATCTGTGTTTAAAAATCTCTAGGGATGGTGAATCCACCACCTCTCTGGGCAGGCCATTCCAATGCCTGATTACTCTCTCTGGAAAGAATTTTTTCCTGATATCCAACTTAAATTTCCCCTGGCAGAGCTTGAGCCCGTGCCCCCTTGTCCTATTGCTGAGTGCCTGGGAGAAGAGACCAACCCCCACCTGGCTAGAACTTCCCTTCAGGTAGTTCTAGACAGTGATGAGGTCACCTCTGAGACTCCTCTTCTCCAGGCTAAATAACCTCAGCTCCCTCAGCCTCTCCCTATAGGGCTTGTGCTCCAGTCCCTTCACCAACCTTGTTGCTCTTCTCTGGACTCACTCCAGCACCTCAATATCCTTTCTGAACCGAGGGACACAGAACTGAATACAGTACTCAAGGTGTGGCCTCACCAACGCAGAGTACAGGGGAAGGATCACTTCCCTGGTCCTGCTGGCCATGCTATTTTTGATACAGGCCAGGATCCCATTGGCCTTCTTGGCCACCTGGGCACACTGTTGGCTCATGTTGAGCTTCCTGTCAATTAGTACCCCAAGGTCCCTTTCTGCCTGGCTGCTCTCCAGCCACTCTGTGCCCAGCCTGTAGCGCTGCATGGGGTTGTTGGGGCCAAAGTGCAGAGGAAGAAAATCTGATGGGAAGAAAATCTGAGGGGAAGGCTTTGGAACACAACAGGGCAACGGGAGGGTCAGAGTGGTTAACTGACAACCTGAATAGCCAATGGAGAAACCCTCATCAAGTGACAGGAGAACTGACCAATAGGGACTCAGGGATTGGGGCAGGATAGGCGGAAGGGGCAGGCATATTTCAGGTGGATTGCTGGCAGCATGGAGCAGGGATGACACCCCCGTGAGGGACAGGCCCAGCTCGGACCTGCTGGTGGGTCCCAGACACCATGTCATCAGCATGTCATCACAATTTTAGGTGTATTGTGTATATATTAGGCTGTTTTCCTAACAAAAAAGATAGATTTTTTCCTCTGCAGTATAAGCTGTGGTTGAGCAATTTCAGCTTGTGTCTCTTGATGTGAAAAAGAGTACTGAAGCAGGAACGTAAAGGACATGATGGTTGGTGTCAGTGGCTGGGAGGGCAGTGCAGTAATTCCCAATCTTCAGACTGAAGATGTTAAACCATTTGAATTTTTACCCACCAAGTCTAAGGCTGGCTGAACTTCTCTTTTGTTTTCTAATGCATTTAATTCCCATTTTGCTTTGCCCAGTGCTAGGTACAATGAGTGAGTTATCTTACTGCTTCCTCATCATATTATTTGGCTGCACAGATGTCTCATGACTCTTCTCTGACATCTAGCAAAGTTCTCTCTCATTATGATCCAAGTCTAATTTTGCAAAAGAGACAGCTCACTCATCGAAAGTCTAGAAAACCAGACTTCTGTGCCCTGTGGGGAAGCTCAGAGCCTTGCATCAGTGGCTATAAGAGCCTGTAGCTACTGTGCAACCCTTAGCCAAAACAAATGAGAGTAGACTGTGCTACACCTGATAAGATCTTTACACAGCAGAAACAGAGCCATCACCCAGAAGGGCACTAGACAATGTTTTGCTCTGTGAAAATATTTGCAATGACTTCAAGGAGACTTTGGCTCAGTCCTCAACTCTCAGCTTTTGTACATTTATTTCCTCAATGGATTTAGGAATTAAATGTGGCTAACATATGGATTTTGTTATCTTTTTTTGGTATTTTTGTTTTAGGTGGGTGGTTTCCATTAAAATATTTTTATTGCCTATTTTTAATGCCATGCTTTTATTCTGCAGAAACACACTGGGTCCCAGTGGGGAGCATTTTATATTTTCAGGCTTATTAGCAATACTTATTATTATTTCAAAAGGTTTGATTAGCTCATTTGTAAGCTATAGGCACAAAAGTATTACATACTATGTTTTTCCTAAACTTTAGATTAGGAGAACAGAACATGAATAGGCAACTGGACCCTGAAAGGTCAGCCTTAGCATTATTATGCATAAATAGCAGTGTTTATGCAACGAATAGTGTAATTACATATAAATAAATAAAATCTGTCCTGAAATGAATGCCATCGATAGCACTATGATAAGGAAACAGGGAAACAGAGGATACTGCTTGTCCCTGAAAGGTCTAAAAACTTTGGAGAGACAAGTGACAGTGGGTCAAGGAGAAGAAAGGAATAATCATCTTCAGTGTTTCCCAGTTGGGAAAATGAGACAGAGAGGGATGAAATGGCTTGCCATAGGCAAGAGTGGACAGTAAGGCATTGATTCCAGGTCTTTTGGTGACTTTGGCACTTGACCTGGCACAGGACTGTTTCATGAATTCTGCTTCATGAATTTGTGTTGTGTTTCATATTCATGACAAAGGATGCTGAGTGCTAGGGAAGATGAAAGAACTATTGGTTTGATATTTTGTGTCTCCTCATAAATGTGGTCTCTGCAGCCAAAAGAGGAAAGAAATTTTCTTAGAATCATAGAGCTGTCATAGAATATGCTGAGTTGGAAGGGACCCACTAGTATCATCAAGTCCAATTCTGGCCCTGCACAGGACATCCCAAGAATCACACCATGTGCCTGAAGGCACTGTCCAAATGCTTGTTGAACTAAAACAGACTTGGTGCTGTGGCCAGGCACCTTCTGGGTGAAAACTTTCCCCTGATATTTACAGTAAACGTACCCTGACTCAATGTGATGCTGGTTTCCTT
Source organism: Willisornis vidua nigrigula (assembly GCA_021164005.1). Lineage (NCBI taxonomy): Eukaryota > Metazoa > Chordata > Aves > Passeriformes > Thamnophilidae > Willisornis > Willisornis vidua. The sequence continues at coordinate 3,244,066 of JAJPCS010000018.1, forward strand.
GAGTCCTGTCACTGCTCACTACAGAGAAAAGATCACTGTCTGCTTCTCCTCTTTCCCTCATGAGGAAGCTGTAACTGCAAAGAGGTCTCCCTTCAGTCTTCTCTCCATCAGGCAGAACAAACCAAGTGACTTCAGGCACTCTTCATACAACTTCACTTCCAGTCCCTTCACTGTCCTCATTGCACTCCTTTGGACACTCTCTAATATCTTAATGTCTTTCTTATATTGCAGTGTCCAAAACTGAACACAATATTCAAGGTGAGGCCGTCCCAGTGCAGAGAAGAGCAGGACAATCCCCTCCCTCACCTGGCTGGCGATGCTGTGCGTGATGCCCCCCAGGACACGGTTGGCCCTCCTGTCTGCCAGGACACTGCTGACTCATACTCAACTTGCCATCAACCAGGACCCCCAGGGCCCTTTGCATTGGCTTGGCCTCACCTTAAACATTGTGTGCAGTTTTGGGCAATGCAATATAAGAAAGGTATGAAGCCATTAGGGGCTGTCTAAAGGAGGGCAATGAAGATGGGAAAGAGCCTTGAGGAGAAGCCACATGAGGAGCAGCTGAGACCACTGAGAGAAGAGATTCAGCCCAGAGAAGAAGAGATTGAAGGGCATCTCATTGCAGTTACAACTTCTTCATGAGGGAACCAGAACGATCAGGCAGTGATCCCTTTCCTTGTCGTGGCCTTTGACAGAACCCAAGCAAATGGCCTGAAGCTGTGCCAGGGGAGGCTTAGTTGGATATTAGAAGAAAGTTCTTCACCCAGAAAGTGTCTGGGAGCTGCAACAAGCTCCTAGGGAAATGGTCACAGCAGTAAGTCCAAGTTCAAAAAGCATTTGGGCAACACTCTCAGACACATGATATGATTCTTGAGGTTGGCCCTGTTCAGGGTTAAGAGTTGGAGTTGATGATCTTAATGGGTCACTTCCAATTCAGCATATTCTGCGATTGTGAGATTCTACGATCCTATCCAACATCTCATTCCCCAATCTGTACACACAACCAGAGTTGTCCTGTCCCAGATGCAGAATCCAGACTTGCCCTTGTTAATCTTCATGTGGTTGGTGATTGCCCATCTCTCTGATTTGCTGAGATCTTTCTGCAGGGCCTCTCTGCCCTCGAGGGTGTCAAGAACTCCTCCCAATTTATTGTCATCAACAAACTTACTTAGTCCTGAATCAAAGTCATTAATGAAGGTGTTGAGGAGAACTGGGCTGAGGGTGGAGCTCTACAGAACCCACAAGTGACAAGTCACCAGCCTGATGTCACCTCATTCACTGTAACTCTTGGTGCCTGGCCTGTGATCCAATGTCTGTAAAGCATGTGTCTCAGGCGTGATTTCTACAAAGGGGCAAAGAAGATCTGGGTCCTCCAGTGGACTCTTGATATTACACAAATTTAAGTCTATCATCAAGTATCATTTAGCTGGTTTATTGAAACCCTTTATGGTCTTAATTTTCCTTCTCCTTTTAGGACATGTAGCCAGTCATGAAAACGTAGAGCCTCCTCTAAGCAGGATGCTACTGCTGCTTGCCTACAAGTCCTGAAGCAGTGATTGTGTTATCAGCCACAAACACTTAATTTCGTGGCTCTTAAGAGAAATCCCTGACTTCAGTAAAAACCAAACCTAAACCAAAACATGGAAAATAACTACTGAGTGATCTCAGTAGAATAAAATACCAGATATTCAAATTTTTTTGTTTTTAATTTTCCTTAAGACCCAAATCCTCAAGTGTCTCTGCAGGCAAAAATGATTGGTGTTCTATTCTTAGAATGAACAGAATCTAACTGACAAAGTATTAGGCTTTCACAAAGTTTGACAGCAGCTCTTTTGTTGACCTAGTGTACCTTCTTAAAAGATGAAATTAGTTTCTAAGTACAGCTTAAATGAAATTATTATACAAAATTGAATTATATTAGTTCAATTCATAAAAGAAATTTATTGTCTTACCACTAGTGCCTCAGGGGTTTTTGATTTTTTTGATTTTTTCATTTTTATAGATTTTAGAAGTACTTGTTAACTGTAGTGAAAATGCAGATTTAGTGTGTTTATATTTCTGGCAGCTTAAGTTCAATGTTTATGTATTCTAACCCCTATCCCACATCAATGTCTAAAATTCCATTAGTTATTTAGACTTCTTTTCAAGGTAGAAAGCTGAAGAATATCAGAAGGCCTGCAGTGCGAGCCATAAACTAAACCAGGAACCTTGGGGTCTAAGAAAACTGGAAAGCTCCAAGGGTCCTACATGTACTGAGGAAGAGGAAAATGATGAAAAGAGGATCCCACTTACCTCCCAGACTCAAATCCTGATGGAATGTGTCTGGAGGCAGGGTGAGGCTAGACCAAGAGATGTGTGAACTGGGGATTGGGTGGACAATATTAAAAAAAAACCAAGGAAATTAGAGTTTGAAAAAAGGCAGGTCATCATGTATTCCTGAAGGTCCTAAGCTTAGATATTAAAGAATCTTCCTTTTTATCTTATCCCAGACTAACTTGGCTTAGAGTCCTGCTTTCTGTAGTCTCTCAAAACATCCCCTCCAAGCTGTAAGAAAAATTGACCAGACAGAAGGTGTAACAAGAAATAGTAAGAAAGGAATAAAATGGGCCAGCCCAAATAAATTAGACTAGCAGCATCTACTGAGGGCATTGACTGAGACATTCCAGTAGATCCCCTCTGGGATGAATTTCTTTAACTAAGGAGTCTCAAGCAAGAAATGTCAGCATTGGGGCTAAGTCTGAATGAGCCCAAAGATGGTGAGCACATTGGCAGCAGGTGAACAGAACTGTTGCCTGCAGTTCAAAAGTGCTATAAAATATAAACTCTTAGAACCCTTGGCTAGAACAATCTTCTAGCTTAATATTTGGCCTTGGCATTCAAAAACTTCTGTGCCTTTCTTCACTGGTTCCAAGGGATTCCTCTTGCTGCACTTGAAGACCTTGCTCCCACTGAAATCAATAGCAAAATTCTTACTGGCTATAATGGGAGTGGGATCAATATGGCAACTTTTCTGTGTCTGACATGCAATTCATATCCTTTTCCTTTTTTGCAAAACAGTATTTGCACTCATTAATAACTACACTTAAGGAAGGTACTTTCAGAGGAAAATATCTTGTTTCTGAGGCCAGTAGAATTGGTTTTAAATTAAACTCCTGATTTCAAAAGGGTTTTCGTTTTTTTTCCCCTTCTTTAAGGATTTGATATCATGAATCCATATTCTGGGCGCTAGGAGAAAACAAGCTCTCATTTCTGTGTATTTGCCCTTATGCCTCTGTATTTTTCTTTTCTTGAAATCCTTTCAGGTTCCTATTCAATAAGTTAGGCCTGGCTTTTTGTATCACAACATCATTATTATCCCTCATATATTATTCTTTATTCTGCTTTTAAAGGCTAGGAATTTTTACAAATACTTTGCTGGGTTTTCTCGTCATGTTCTTCCTAGTGAGTATCTCTGAAGTCACTTGGTCCCAGTGACAGATATTTGTGCGTTTAACTCAATTTTCACACTTAATCCCATTGAAATCAAATATGTGGTAGCTGCTTGCCTCTTTTTTTCAAATCATGCCCTTATCTCAAATGTAAAGTTGGGCTCTTTCCCAACATACTTCCTTGGCATGCTTCATGTTAGCTGTTTAAAAAAATTCATGCATCTAATAGGAAAGGAGTGTAAGGAATGCCTTAGGAAGATACTGGAATACTACCAGGCAAAGTAGGGTTACAGAAAGAAAGAAGAAAGTTATAAATAGGTACATTTTGTACTCTCCAAGTAAAGCCTCACAGCTAAGAAAAATCCATGTGGTCCTGAAAGACATTCAAGACTGGGGAAAAAGACATTCTCTGTGCTATTACTTACTCAAGCTATCATGCCCCTGAAGAGTTGGGATGGTCAGGCAGGACCAAGGGACATTGAAATCAACACTCTACACCCCAATATGCTCCCTGGCTCTGGGCAGGTCAAAAGAAGGCAGATCTGCTGCACCAGAACACAGTTATCCTCCTCTTCCTCATCTGCATTCAAGTGGCCCTGAACCTCAGAACAGGTTTGTTTTTTCGATAACCACTAACTTCAGTACTCTGTCCAATGAGTTCCTGTTTCCCAGTTCTGTGCTATTCATTATTCTCAGGGAATTAAGCATGTAGAAATTAGGACACACATTTAGTATAATTTAGCAATTTTTGAGTGAGAATCACAGAAAAGTCTGACTTAGAGTACCAGCTGTAAAGAGAAAATCCAGATACCCTTGGTGAGCAAATGACCACTCCATTGCCTCTGGGAGCACTGTAAGCCTTGTGTCCACCTTGTAAAACCTCATTTTGTGCACAGTAATTTTCATATAATGTGTATTTCTCCTGTTACTTCTCTGCATAATCAGGTTACAATGGCTGTGTTGTTTCCACACAGTGGTGTCTGCTTGTGGAATACAGTGCAATGGAGCATGAGCCAGCCTGGCAGAACTGATCCCTCAGGGTAGAGAGCAAAAGGGAAAGGTGTGGGCTCTGCCTCAGGGCAGGGAGGCAGAGACAGAGTTTGGTCCTTCCGTATTTGGACAGACATGCTCCCACACGCCACTATTGAGAGATTGCATCTGTCCAGTCTTCACCATGTGGTTTCTTTCATCATCCACATTTGTAAGACCTCTGAGGTAAATATGAAATTCAGCAATTTACACTCACCCCAGTGGATGTTCTGACATGAGCTGTGGCATTACTCCTCCTTGGAGCATAATGCCTGTTCACAAAAGTAGTGGCAGATCCTGGCTTGTTTTCTACCCAAATTATTTTTGGATGCTGAAGAGCACATAGCAGGGAGATACTAAAGTCACCTGGGAGCAGCCCCTGCTGCAGGAGCATCTCATGGTCTCTGTAACACTCATTAAGTCTAGGGTCTGTTGCTGTGTGGAGATCTTTATGTGAGATTTGCAAAGATGAAGGTTTCTCATTTCTTCCTCCATCCTGTCAACTGCAAGGCTGGAAACCAGTCAAGCAGAGCTTTTTGGGGAACAAGGGGACTGCTCCTGCTCCTTCAGTCCTAAGTGACAGTACTCATGTGAACAAACTAAAAAGTAATAAGTTCAATGACTTTGACAAAATCTATGGATTTAAAAGTAATTTACAATGATAATTAAAAAGGAAACCAGATCCCTTGTAAGGAAAAAGTGGAAAAGTGATTCAGCGTTATTCATCCAACTAATTCTTTTAAACAGATAAGCTTATGCATCTGTAATCAAGAAACCGGACGAGCATCAAGCACATCTGCTTTTTTTCTGTCCTATCTGCATGGGTTTAGATCATGTTTCTACTTCCATGATTTTAGGAAGTCACCTGAGAATTTCCCAAGAATCAATTGTTCATTGAAAAAATATTGACTGTGTCTGAAGTAAGCACTAAAGAAATCATATAACATAGTGATTGTTGATCCAGTCATTATCTTAACTTTACACTGCAACCATAGCTGGCAAGATTTAGTATCTGAAATGCCTGCTTGGAAGAGGATTTGCCTTCCTTTCATACCACTTTTATATGTGTAATGGCTGTACAAATGGATCTATTAGGGACCAGGATTCATCTGGGTTTGCATTTTTATCCCACCTCTAAGCTTCTGGAAAGGTAGAATTGTCCTATATGGCTTTTTTTTTACCATACAAGAGTTCCTCTCAAGTTCCTCCCAGTGGTTCTTCTAGTCTCCTCATTAAATGATAAGAATATCTAGCAACAAAATTATTAAAAAAAAAAAAGCTACAGAATCTCTTTTTCTAACAAAATCCTGTCTGTTTCTACATCCAACAATTTCTACTGAAGTACATGTCTGTGATGATGAAATTTTGTGCAATCCATCTGCCAACTTCACCAGAACCCTTATTTACTTGATTTCCATTCCTATCAAAATATGTTTCAGTTTTGGCATGTCTCTCCTCCACTCCAGTTTACTGTTCTCTGCAGCTACTGTGGAACTTTCAAAAGCTAACAGTAAGATATTACAGAAAAGCAGTAATTTCCCCAATTTCCATCTCTATTTCATTTCATTCTTTTTTTAAAGAAAAAATAGTGTTATTTTGGTGAAAAGTGGCTTTTTGGTAATTTCTGCTCCTGCGGTTTTGTTGTTGGTTTTCTTCCCCCCCCTCCCCCCTCCCCCCCCGCCAAAAGTTGACCTACAGGGTGTGGATGCTATGTAGAATGATAACGGCTCAAGAAATATTTGTAAGAAATGTCCTGAAATTGCTGAGAGTTGTGGAGGAGGCAAAGTATGCTGACTTCCTCTTCTTCTGCTATGATGATTAGGGCAATTCACATTTTTTGTAGTGTGCACCCAGTGAGAGTGACAATATCAGATGGAATATGAAAGAATAATTGTCAGATATTTTCCATCCCAGTTAAGAAGCCCCCTGCTCTGTGTCAGAGTGAAGCCTATACTAAGGGCAGTTTGGATTTTATTTTTTGCTGAAAATATATTTCTAGTGTTCTTTAAAAAGAGAAAAAAAATATGACCAATTCCATCTTCCTATTCTTAATACTTAAATTCTTTCACAGGCTATTGGTGATCTGGGACCAAATATTGAGCAATTTCACAATAAAAGTCCAGCTTGGAGAAACTACAGAAGAACAAAACCATTCGGCTTTGGATTTTCTGTCAGTACTCAGTATAATGACATTACATTGAGTAACACGTAAAGTACTGAAAGATGGCCAGTATGATAATTTAAGATTTGAATAAACATGTTACTTGTAGGTGAAACTGTGGGTGTTTCATGGAGCATTGCAAGACTGTTTTACATATAAAATAATGATATATATGCAAAACCTAAATACCATGACAAAGTTTCTGACTCTGTTTTACACTGTTTCCTGTTAAGAAATGCTTCTTCTATGCATGTCAACAGTGCTTTCAGTTATTATGTTCAGTTTACTTTTGCAGTCTTCAAAAATAACTTCCTCCCCCTCACTCCCCCTTTCCTTCATACTTTCTTCATTTATTGATATGCTTTTTATCTCTTTTTCTTAACAATATATAGTAATATAAATTATTAATTGAGTTTGTCAACAATATCAGACATATGCTTTATTGCTGATTGGTCCTATTTGACATTCATCAGATAGCATGCTAATAAAAATTATATGTTAATAAAAATTACATTTCACATGCTGGTGTAAGTACCTTTTATTCCTGATTGCTGCCGACATTCAAGGGAAAAGCACTGTGAGGCTAAGATAAAAATTGTAACAAGACTTTAGTTCTTTCATGACTTTTCTTCATTAATGCTGACTTTTTTGGTTTGGTTGCTTTTTGCTGTTTTGATTGGGCTTTATTCTTTCTGTATTTTTTTTATTTATTACTCATGGAATATTCTGAATTTGGCACTCCTCCACTGTTCCCAGTGCCTCTACAGGAGAATAGATGAATCTAACTTTGGATATACTAAATCCTGATGTAAGCCCTTTTCTCTCATCACTTTTTTTTCCCAGTGACAAGAGTAAAAAGTTCCCTGTCTAGTTCTTCACAAGACTGTATCTTCCTAAGGGCAGTTTTTAGCACTGAATCGACAAACCATTCTTTTTTGATGTAGAGTAGCACAGAGCTTCTCTAGTTCACTGGATTATTTACATTTCCAGTTTCAGTGAGACAGAAAATTTTGAGCAAAGAAGTATATTACATCCCATTGGCTGAAACAAATAACATGTGGCATTACAAATACTGCTGGCTACCTCCAAATATAAAAAGCATTTCCACAGATAATAGAAATGTTTTCATCAAAATACTCCTCTGAACTACTACAGTAAACAAGGTCCTTTGATATTCCTAGACCTCTGGGCCTGATTCTGTCATATGTAGCCTTGGGTTGTTTGTTTTTCTTTTTGTTTATGCCAGTGTTGAGCTGAAGAATGACAGTACTTGACTATGCCTCTTTATGTGAAGGAATATTAAAACTTTTCACTCATGCAAGTTGTTAGATATTAAATTCTTCCTTTCTGTATGTGTTTTTAAAGGCTTTGGTGGCTGAAATTTGCCAGATCCTGAATTTTGTGCAGGGATTGCAATGGCCATCTACTAAAAACAGATCCAAGATGCAGAGAGATTAACAGTCCTTTTAGGTTAAGTTATAGTCCATATCATTGTATAGATGTATATTTTATTTATTGTACAAAATGCTTATTGTAAAAGAGTTGTGAACTATGAACAATTGAAAAATTAATATTATTACAGAAGTAACAGCATGGAATCTAAGGAAATGCTGCTGCCATCCTGACAACCAAACACAAAATTTTCCTGTTATCCAAACAACACTAAGGTTGCAGCTAAGAGTACACTAGGTATTGTGTCTTCCAGCTTGCCAAACTACACCTTAATTCATAGTCTGGCATAGCCCAGAGCATTGTAGTAATTGGTGGTACGGATGAATGAATTTGTTAAATTATCCATTGCCTTTGAGTCAGTTTGCCTACAAAGTTTTAACATGAATTCATCAAAGACATATTACAAAATCAGCTTGGGACTTAAATGCTCAGTTGTAGCTGATCTGACACAAATGAATCTTACACAAAAGAAAACCTTTTGCTCTTTTATTTTTCATACATTAAAGTAAGCAGCAGGAAAACATAAAAGAAAATAAAGAATTCCAAACAAGGTACTTAAGAGGTTACCTGTCCTCGTTCAGCACGTAGGACCAGTTTGTCACAGTGTGGGGGAGACCAAAGCTATGTATTATACCCCCTCTATTAATTTCCCAAGAACAATGGACCATTTGCAGCAGCCCAGGGCACACCTAGCTCCTCAGGGTGGAAGCTGGGTGTGAAAGAATCCTGTGAAATAAGAGCTGTGATAACTCCTCTCCGGGGAGTCGTTAGCACCTTCACACCCATCCTGAAGGGGCATATCTGCTAATGGGCCATGATACCCCAAATACCCCATGACTCACAAAGTCAGATGACCCATTGTGTAACTCCCCGCCCTGGGGGAGGTACTGGGTACTCCCACCTGGACCTGAGGGTACATAATTTGGGGATATGCAGACCTTGGGAAACCACTTGTCAGATCCAGAGGAGGAGCAGAACCTCGACAGGAGGAGACCACCACTCTTGACCAGACTGGGACTGTCATCTGCACCAACAGCTCTTCTCGCTTCCTTTATTTTGGACTTGGGGGAGTCACGTGGGGTTTGTGCCCCAGGGTACTGTGTCATATTACTGGGGTTTGTGTGTTAAAACCAGTTTCTTTTTGTGCCGTTGCATTTATTGTAATATTGTTATTAAATTGTAACTCTGATTTATAATCTCTCTTGTGTTGAGTTGATTTCTCCTAGCAGTTTACCTTTAAACTAGCACATTACCTTTTTTTCAACATGATGCATGGGTCATACTCTTTAAATCCCTGTTTGTGAATAAGATTTATGTATGCCTCTCAGGTGCCATTTTTAAAAGACATAGAACATTTGTATTTGTCTTTCATTAAGAAAATGAAACACCATGAATTACCTATTGAGAAGAGGGCTACAGAACCATTACTGTCAACAAGTTTACTCAAAAGAAGGACTGTGCATGTGAAAAATCACAATTGCAATCTGTGGAAGAATATTTCTTACTTCCTCTCCCAATTCAAAATACAGATATTGGTGCTTAAACTCTTATCTCACTATTGAAATTATTGTCATGTTCCTTACTGTTACTGTTTTCTTGCAAGTATGGCCATGCCATTCTGACATCAGATCTCAGAAGCTAAGCAGGGTTAGCCCCGGTTAGTACTTGGATATAAGACCTCCTGGATATAAGACTTCAATGTCCAAGCTCGCTCATCTGTGGCAGATAAACCTTAGGAGTTAAAGGGTGAGGCCAGTCCTGTGTACACTGTGCCTCACCTCACAATCCACTGTGCAGGCTCAAAGGGTACACTCATATGCGGGTAGAGACCTTCCCAAATCTTTGTTCCTGAAGCGAAGCCATGATGATGATGATGACTGTTTACCTATTTGTACAGCTCTGAAGCCTGCTAGGTACTTTGTATGTGAGTGAAGTATATATTATCTGCCCTAGATGGTATTCTTTTTTCTTCTCTGTTGCTATTATGCAAATTACTAAGTCATAGTCTCTAGATACTATATGCCATTAGGTAATATTTCAAATATCTTAAACACAGAATAAGATTTAAGTCAGGAAGAAGAAAAAGATGAATTATGGTTTAATCAGGAACTGCTTGTCTCTTTGCAGATAACACCTCAATAATTAGCATTTAGAGGATGCTACTCCCCCCACCCCCCCCCCCCCCCCCCCCTTCCCCATTAGAGATTTGTGGTTTTTTCTGTTTTGGTTTTATTTTCTTAGCATCATCAGCATAGTTTGTGATGTTTAAGTTATAATCACTTATTTTTATGTAACATATTTTAAAGATACCGTAGTTGCAACACATATACTCAATATTCTAATATATATGCAATGAAAGTTACTATTGTAAAAATATTGCTGTTAACTTTTATGCTACTTTGAAATTTAAATTCCACTAGGGAAAAAATATATAGCAAGCCTAAAATAATGCATCCTAGGAAACAAAAAGCAAACCAAACAAAAAGTCATCTGTTTTATGGAAGTGATATCTGGAAAGACAAAGCTATACTAAAGTGAAACCACAGTAGCTTTTCTAATGTAAGACTTCCATGAGGGTTTTCAGAGCTACACTCCAGCTACATCACTTACATGGGATGATAAGAACATGGCACTTTAACGTCTTTTATATAACCAGCTCATTTCACACCACAGCTCCCACAAAGACCTGTCCAGTGGCTGAGTGGTAAAGAGACACCTGTGCAATTCCTCCACCTGCTCAGCCCCCCTAGCCCTATTTCACTTGAGACAGCCTACAAACCGAAGTAGCACAAGTCCTGTCCTAAAAGCTGAGTTGATGCACAGCTCTCTAATCCCTGCTGGACTCAGTTCCCATCTCCTTGACTTGCAGTAGCCTCATGGGAATAGTCGGGGGTAGATGAGCAACCACAGCAAAAGTACTAAACCATGCTTCACTGTTTTATAGCCCCTGCACATAGGAGGAGACTCTACAGGCCAATGCAAGCAGACATTTTGAGTCTTTTCCCTACTGAAAACTTGCAAGAAGCACCATGGAGATAATAGCAGGTCTTTATCAATAGTGATCCCTTGGAATCACTCTGTACCGTATGGCAGAACAGATGCAAATCTCACATATTTATTAGGTACAGAGCTTTTATAGCCTAGAAAATTTCTGTGCAGTGACTGAAAATAAAATATTTGCCTGTTGTAGAAGAATGTTTTCATCGGTAGACTTGAGAAGTCAAATGGAAACACCCTTTGAAACCTGACTTAGTTCCAGTGCATGACTATGTACTGTCTCATCATACATCATACTTGAGTATGTCAGTAAGTATTTTATGCAGTACAAGGTAATATTCATACATAAACAATATTTTTAAAGAAGTAAATATAGTCCACAATAAAGCACTAATTCTGATAAAAATATTAAGATATGAGAATATATAATTAGTGTGTTTCTACTTACCAAAAGAACATTATTCTATTTAAAAGAGATAGGAAATAAACATTGTCAAATATTTATGTCAAATGTTTAAAGGAGGAAAACCTCTTCTAATACTTTTTAATGTATCTGTTTTCTTTTCACTAGTCCATTACAAATAGTAACCACAGAATTTGTTGTCTGTCTGGATGCAGATTTATTAGTACATATAAATGTGAAGAGGTTTCTATTACTGTATTCATTATTGTATTTCATTTTTTAAGTAAGTCAGCTCTTCTGCAGGTCAGATCTCAGGAAAGACAAATATTGTTGCCCACGTTTTCTCTGTTTTCAATAGTTATTGCAGTTTTTGTAAGGTGGGAAAACAGCAACTTTTCAAGACTACGCATGGCTCAGCTCACAGTTGCTAATGCACAGTGTTATAGTTCAGAGCAGTTTTTTGGTCTGCCTGTGAAGTCTGCCTGGTCTTGACAGGTAGTAGTAGATATGCTAAGGAGAGAATTTTCTTTTAGGAAAGACAGGAGTTCACCACACAGTGATATAAAATAGTCTAGCCAAACCATCTCTGTTAAAGACATTACTTTCAAGTTAAATCATTTCAATCAATGAGTATATACAGATACTATATTAACCAGCCTTCAGTTACGTGTAGTAGTATTTCTAAAAATTGTTGTGGTAGAGGTCTCCTCTGTTCATGTGAGGAAAGAAATGATAAATCTTTTTACTGACTTTTATGGGACTTGGATTCAAATTGGTGGTGTATTTGTAGCTAAATTGATCTCATAGGACAGAAATATTCTGCTGAAGGGCTTTGCAGTTGCTGTGTTCATACATGTCAAAACCATAATAAGGCAGGTCTCCTTGACCAGATGTCATGAATCCCTTTTTGCCAGGTGTCTGTGTTGTTTGTTCTCCAAAAGTGAAATTTGTTTTAGAGCAAAATAATTTCTAAAAGTTTTATTGGCATAATAAAGGAAGTTTATCACATAATTCTGTAATTCATCATACGCACAGCACTGTTTGATGAATATATTCTTTCTTGCCAAATACTTGTATACTTGCCAAAGTTTTACAGCTAATTAGATATTTGGCTTTATTCATTGGCTTCAATAAAGTTACCCCAAATATGAAATTGGCCCAATGTTTTTGAAATGCTAAATAAAGAACTAAGCAAAATGTTTCCCAGTTAGGGGATATGTGTATATCTTGTGGGCTAGGCTATACTATTAAGTAGGCAGAAAGTATCAAACCCACTTTTGCATTATGAACCTAATTCAGTTTAGAATGAGAGCTTGAGAAGCATTCCTTGATTTTCTGTGAGCTGTGTCCATTTTATTTTCTTTTTCCAAACCAGAACACATGTCTTTTTAATTATATTTATTTTTTCTTCTAATTCCTCACTTTTAAAATCTAATTTAAAAATCCATTTAAAATATTAAAATGTTTGGAAAACTTGAGAGGCAAAGACTTGAAATGGAATGACTTGAACTGGCTGTTTTCTGAAAAAAAAAACTGAATTAGAAAAGCAGATTCTGTTTCCAGAGTAGGCATAATGTTATTATGAGCAATTTGGAATAAGGAAATAAAATGGCAACGGACAGGAGTAAAAATTGAAAGTCTTTGTACAACAACCATTGTTTACTTTAAATGCAAAAGATATTCTTTTGAACTGATTATTTTGTTAAGTGCTAAGCCAAAACCAAAATTATACGAATGGAAAGAAAATAAAGTCTTTGAGTCCCTGATGAATTTTTTTTAAATTCCTGTGGATAGTTTGATGGCCTGTCTTCATCCTTAAAAATAAACTATAGCAGTTTTAAGATACGTGTTGAGTCTTGGTTTATTTAATTCAGAATAATCAGAAAAAAATTACCCAGTCAATACTTCAAAATATATGGCAGTTAAAGTAAAATTTGGGAAGCATAATGCATCTAGCTGCTCATGCTGGAGAAACAGAGATGCTTACATATTTCTACAAAAGGAGCTTGTGTGTATATGGCATTTTTTCAGCAGCTCAGGTGGGAATATTATATATGTTGCTTTGAGCTCCTGCAGCAGAAAGATGGCTCCTGGAAAGGAAAGATGGTCATGGCAGATTGAATCTGCTTTGTGCAATTGCTTATTTGTTGTTGGTTGGCTATTTTTGTCTTGTCCGTTGATCCCTTTTCTCTTTAAATCACAAGGCTGTTGAAGGAAAAAGCAAAAGCTTTCTTCATTTCAATGTGGTCAAACTGCTGCATTGGTGTCAGCAGCTTTGGGGGCAGAGTAGAGCAAGCCATGTGCTTTTTAAGATAGAGACGACTCAGAAACATAGGTTCTCTTTTCCCTTTTTTTTTTTTTTTTTGAGTTAGATGATATTTACCTACCTATTCTATTACCCACTCATATTATTCTTCTTTTGCACAATGGATGTCCTTCCTTTTACCTTTTCTATGTCTTTCCAGGCTGGTTGAAAATATTCTGTGATACCTTTAGTTCACTGGATCTTGGGGATTTTTGAAATTTTGTCAGAAAACAAACCCTAAAAGGAAGGTCTACACATATCACCTGTGGGTAGACAGATGAAAGTTAGCACTGTGAGGTCAAGAGCTTTGACTCCAACATATCTTCTAGAAATGCTGCTCAACCTAGTTGAAGTTTACCTACGCAAAGCTTCTGAGCTTTCATGTGTGTTCCTGTGGCCCCCATACAGCCCTGTGCAACCACACAGTCATGCTGCTGAATCAGTTCCTCAATCTGGGTCTCCACACAGCTGCACAAATAGCTGCGGGACCCCAGGGGAGGCAGTGGTGCAGGTCAGCGTGGGATGGTGGTCAGGACCATCAGCAGAAACACACATGCGTATGTGGGAGGTAGGTTGTTTTATGCAACATGTAGCATCGAGCAGTTACAAATAACTTTGCTAAGGCTGTATGTTTAATCCTATTTGAGCTCTTGGACCTTAGCAAGACAGATCTTGCCACCTTTGGTGTTCCTCCTTAGGTACAGCTACTATTGACCAAAAGATTTCCTCCATAGGGCACTTTCTTGCATATACAGGTAGAATAAGGTTGGAAATGGAGCATGGGAACAGAAGGTCTTTTATGAAAGACAGTAACAAGAGGTTGGAACAAGAGGGTTTTCCTCACTAGCAGGAAAAACATAATGACGGAGAGACTCTGGCTGCTCGGTTCTGTCTGTTATTCACAGTATGTCTATAAACTTTACCTTCATTGAACTACTACTTTGGAGGGACAGCTCTGATTTGATTATCCAGTGTGTACTGATTCTCATCCCTTCAGTTTTTCATTGGATTTTTTTGTGCACCTCATCACAGCACAAAATTAGCTCTTTGTCACACCACCTTTGGTGCTTTAGAGGTCTATTTTAAAATTTTACCAAAGGCAATGCACTTTTTCAATGAGGCACTGCCTTTATGGATTCTTAGATTATGTAAAGTGTAACCCCAGTCATGCACCAAGACAGGGATCCTCCTTGTTCATCATGTACCACTGAACACCATCAAAGACTGCTGCATGGACAGGGCTCTTTTCCCAACAGCTTCCTATGGAAAATTATAATTAAGATTCATGAAACTGTGTTTGGCTTTCTACAGAGGGAGAATATGACCTGTACAACACAGATGGCCTGTAGGAATGATCTCAGCTCCAGGGTCACAGCAATAGCTTTAGGCTACGTCTGGAAGAAGATTATTCCTCTCCTTTCCCTGCAGAACAGGTAGAGGTGCCAACAGACTGTGCTGGTGGATTTGCCCCTTAAAGCATGTAGCTCCTCTGTGATTGACAGTGATAGCACACATACTTTGAAAGCTCTAATGTTGATGATTAAGCCTTAATAAAAGCAAATAAGGTGGTGTCTGTGTGAACCCCAGTCAGCCAAGCAGACATCTACCTGGCATCTTGTAAATTAATCTGGGTGTTTATACTGTAGAACATGATGAATAGGTTGCTATAGCAACCAACATTTCTTCCCCCTTTTTTTTTTTGCTGCTAATTATCCTAATATCACCACCAGCGACTAAATCTGAATTCCTAATGAACGTGTGTAGAAGGCGGTTTCTTGATATATCTCTAATACTTCATCAGCCAAATATGATAATTAGAGATTAGTGGATATTGATTATTTAGGGTTTATTGTAGCCTGTCATTCTGATACACATGTGCTTGTGCACCCAGAGGCTCTGCCTTATTGTGCTTGCCTCATTCTGCCAATCTGCTCCAATTGCTGGTAAAGTCATGCTATAGGAGAGCATTCAATACTCTGCTCCAACAGGCTTCAAGCTGTTGCCAGCCTGGAGTTTAGGGCCCTGATTTCAGCTCTCCTCACTGGCAGCACCGTCACAACAGCTTCATAGGTGTTGGTTTCCTGTCATGTTGTTTTTGTTTATTTGAGTTTTTTTCCAGTTTGGGTTGTTTGGACTGGGTTTTTATTTATTTGCTTTTATGTGGGTTTGGTTGGGGATTTTTTTGGTTTGTTTGGTTTGGTTTTTGTGGGGAAGAGAGGTTTGGGTGGGGGTATGTATTGATTTTATGGGGTTTCAACTTGGTTTTTATCTGTAACTAAAATATACAAGCAAAATGTTGTTACCATCCTGAACAGATAAGTGTTCTCAGTCATCTCTGAAACGGATGTTGAAGTTGTGATTGAAGATGCTGGGCAGTAGCTTCTGAGGCTGTTGCTTCAGGCTAGTACACTCAAACACATCTTGATGTTACTACCTTAGCTCCACACTTTCTTGGCAAGGTATTATGAGACTCAGGATGAGCATTTTGTATGTGATCCTTCGTCTGACCCTGATGAAACTCTGTTTTCCTCTAGAAATCTAGTGTTGCTCCATGGGTTGCCATTGGCGCCTACTATTGCTCAGGTATTTCAGAGTTGCTAAGATCATTGAAACTGGAAAAAGTACATAGGAATATGACTTTGATCTTTTCCCAAGAATGTAGTTAAGGAAGAATTTTTTTTGTTTGTGGGGTTTTGTTTGTTTTATTTTTGGGTTTGTTTTCTTTTTCTTTGAATCTGCTCTTTGTTTTACAACACTTTATAAATTGTATTTTTGTACTTCAGAGCAAACTGTGTTACTGGTATGAAAAGTGCTTCTTTAAGGTTTTTGTAAATAAGAATCTAATTTATTGGAGGAATAAGAAGAGTTTGAAAAAGTGATGGCATCCAGGAAATGGCAAATGCATCAATCTCTGTGTTTTGGGCATTTTTCATGTGTTACATCATATTTAGAGCTCTACAATATAAACTATATGTTGGTTTTATTCCCTGGTTAATCACCTTGGGTCATTTCTATACGTACACATGATAGTCTGGAATTTAGTTCTCACTGGAATTTGTATTGGCATAAAATGAGATAAATTCCACTGAGAGTACTGAGGTTCAGATCGGAGTAGTAGTTCCACACATTAAAAGCTTTAAAATTTCTATAAAGTAGTGGTAAAGGGAAAAGCATTGATGAAAAAGTTTTGATGATAATTGCTTCCTAACCAAGACCTTGAATACTAGCTTCAGCACCTTTTCAAATTCACCAAATCAGAAGTAACATAGAAAACCTTTGTTTGATTTTTGCTGTGTGGATCTTGAAGGTTGGCAGCACAACAGTTATTCATGCCACAACTATGGCTTAAAAATCCTTTATGCAAAGTAAAACAATGAAATTAGGTGTTTCTTTTGGACTTTTGGCACATGGATTAAGGATGTGAACTGTGGAGTAGAGGTCTGAACAAAACAAGTTAGTGCCAATACATTTTGAATAGATGTGGGGTTTTCTCCATGTACAAGAAAACTCTCTCACATATATATTGTTGAGCTTAACAGACACAATAGAAAAACACTGTGAAGCTATGCAAGTGCATTTTAGCCTTATATGGATGCTACCAGATCATTAATTGAGTGTCCTCAGTTAAAAAAAAACAAACAAACAAAAAAACCAAACAAAAACAAAAAAACAAAAAAAAAACCAAAAAAAAACCCAAAAAAACCCCCAAAAAAACCCCAAACAACAACAACAACAAAAAAAACCAACCCAAACCAGAAAAACCAAATTAGGTTCATTGAAAAGTTCTATTGAGCCTGAGTGCTGAATCTAAGATAAATCTATTTCAAACCTGGAATAAGTTAGTTTTGAGCAAAAATTATGTCTGTCTCTGTTTTTGCATACCTTCCACCATAAACCAAGAAAAGAGTGTTCCAGCTGAGTTTTGCTTTGAGTTTTATAGTTCATATGAAATTCAAAGTGAAACTCATGATTGTGTGAACCGAAACTGGAAAAAAATGCGCACAGCTTTAGGCAGCATGTTGCTTGCAGAACGACTGTGTCATCATAAACATTAAGGGCAATGCTTTGGTTTACCTACCAGGAACACAGAAGCAAAGAGGGGAAATTATTCTGATTTCCCTATGTTTTTTATGAGTTCCTGTGCAAAAATTAGGTAGGATTTCATTCACATCCTAGGTGTGCGCTTTGTACACCTCACAAATACATCTGTGGGATTTATACAGAAGGGAAACAACTCCGTCTTGCTGTGAAGCTAACAGTTTCACAATCTTGAAGTGACACACTTGTTAAAGTGCAAGCCTGTTTCCCTCACACGCACTTCAAAGTACATCTAGAAGCCGTTTGTCATATATTTTTAGTGGACATGTGAAAATTATGAGAAAGATTGAAGCTTTTAATAATAAGTCCTGTCACCATTCCATCCACCTCCATATACCTCCTTAGTTTGTCTCAGTGGTTCTCTTACTCCTGCCACAATTTTCCTATTTGATTATCATTTGTAATATAACAGCACTAAGAAGCCTGCAAGGGTTTAAGTTTGGTTAGATCATACATCTGTTCAAAGTCTCTCTGTCTTTAATATTGATGAAGCATAAATTGAGGAGGTGTGGACTAACAATAGGAAACGTACAACCCAAGGCTATTAAAGCCAGAGGATAACAGAATTCCTCATGTTACGGCCTGTGGTAGTATACAAACCTATAGGAATGATGCTTCCTAGAGATATTCTGCGCCCCCAAGTAATTGCAGAGACAAGATGTCTCAAAGTAAGTCAATCCTATGCAGCACTCTCTCTGCCCTCCCAAATACTCCTCTGAAACCCAGTTCTGGGCATCATATAATCATGTTTGCCAGAAAACAAATGAAACAAAGCATACCCACCACTGAAAAGAAAAATTAAAACATGCCAAACAAAGCATACCCACCACTGGGGAAAAAAAAAGTTAAAAGTAAAAAAAGGAGTAGGAGGAAGGAAAATAAAACAAAGGCCTATCCTAATTAAGCTATTTATAGATTCAAGACTTTGTGTTGATTTTAATTGAAGAAACATTTTAAACATTAATCTAGGCTTTCAAAAGCATGTATTAGTCATTGACTTATATATTCTTCTACATGTGCTCAATATTTAGGCAATTTACTATTTTTATCTTAATTAAGATAGATCTTCTCAGCCAGAAACAAACTAAGTCATCTGTACTGTCATAGCAGTCAAGCCGCTGAGGCACTGAATTTTGAGATGTGCCTGCCTCAGTGGGAGGATTCCTAGAAGAAACATTCATTCTGTGCTGCTGTCATTTAGTAATGAACATACAAAAGCTTGCCTCATGAAGAAAGGCGGAAGAAGCTCAGTCTACCCAGTTTAACAAACAGAAGGTTAAGGAGCAAAGTCCATACAAAAAAAAAAAGTCAGAAAAGTCTAGAAAAGACATGACAAGATGCCTGTCATCAAAATCTGTTCAGTGCAGAAGATGCATTTTCTTTTCTATTTATTTAACCATAGGTAAAACAAATTAAATGTTCACTGTCATATGACGTTTCTGAGTAAAAATGGATTTATTTTGACTTATTCACTAAGATTTTCATATGTTTTGGGAATGGATTCTGTGGTGAAACCATATCACTTCTAGGCAGATTAGATGGTCATAGTAGTCTTTAGCTGAAACTGTTATATATCTATGTACATTTGCAGTGTCAGGTGTTATGTATGTTTTAAATACAAACACTCTGACACCTAAAGAAGTGATCTCTGCTATGTCTGAAACATTTTCATATAATCCAGATAATAAATACAGTAAGTAGAAATCGAGTTGATAGCTCATCTTTCAAGATCATTTTGGGGTCTTTAATGATGAAACAGGCAAGTTAAGCTGGGTTACTTATGTTAAATCTCCATATATTACAAGTTCATGGTAACAATCAACATCCTAATAAAAGTTATGCATTTTTATCTTATTTTTTGAAGTTTATGGTAATATATCCACAGACTTTTGCAGTACAGCATAAACTAGAATTAAATCTAAAACTAGTAGGTAAATTTCACATGTTCTAGAAATTCCATTTCCTCAGATAAATGCTTTGGGATTAATCAGAACTGATGGGGTTTGACAGGAATTTCCATGTGATTGTTAATATTTCTAGACTTTTGCAGGACCCACCACTATAAAAAGTAAATTTGCTATACTTTGCTAGATCCCTTTCTGTTTCTAATGGAAGCAAATGAATATGAAAAGAGAAAAGTAGAAAGAAATCAAGAAAGCAAGCTTTTCCAGAATATTGAAAGAAACATTGTCGGAAAAATGATTTTTTTGGGAAATACTAAAGATTTTGTTGTTCAGAGCATTTCTAATTCTCTCATCTCTTATTCATTAGTGGTGCAGAGTCTGCTCTGAAAAATTCCCTGAGCTGAACCATATTTCCCATTTAGTTCTCCTTTTTCCATCAAGACAGGCATAAAGACAGGGAAGACCACAATGTCCTGTAGCTAATGGCATCTTAGAAAGTATGAGGGGTATTTCCAACATCAGATATTCTGTTCTTCTGGTCCACCCTCCATGCTTCCATCTAAAGTCCTGAAGCATGTGGCAAACAGAAATCCTGCACAGAATTTGCCATCTCCCTTATTTGGAAGTCTGCTCATCCTGCTGTTTCTGTGGCTTCCTTTAACCTTGATTTGCACTCTATGTTTAGTCACAATCCTTACCATTGATGCCATTCGAAAGAAAGATGATGCTTATAGCTAGACACAATATGTATAATTAAGTGTGTACACATGCACATACACAAACATATACACATATTTATACATCAGTATATATATACACATTTATATATATATATCATTTTTCTTCAGTGATAGCAAGTAAAGCAGTTTGGGTTTTTTTCTTTTTTTCCCCCTACTGTTGCTCGTAAAGAAGACTACAGGGAAAAACAGCCCTGAAATTGCCAGAACATAAGTTAAACAACACTGTGTTTTGTTACAAAAATACAAATTGTTTACAGCAATTTATAATACATGGATATGTTTTAAATGGGCAAATCCTAACATTGCCTACTTGAGTTCTAGCAGCTAAGTATTATTCAGTACAGCTTTAATTTTCTATTGTACTCATGCTAAGTGATTTTTATGCACATCAAATTTAGTATACAGCCTGAAGTAGCAATGGCTAGAGAAAACTAAAATCCTTCTAGCTGGCACTGAGAGATAAAGAAATGAAGTTGCTTTTAATATTAGAAATAGATTTATGGTAAAATTAGATGATGGGTTAATCCCTAGACACTATCCACACTTCCCTCATAGAAAGAGCTCATTTCTCTACAGGCTTTGCCTACGCACATTTAAAGTGTTGTCTCCTCAAATTTTCAGTCTCTGCCTAAGCAAAATTTGATCAAGAGCAGGAAATATCATGACTTGACAATTGACATAGAGCATCTGTCTCATGCAGATTTGACTATACCCAGGCCCAGTCTTGTAATTTTATAGTGGATGTTGCCATTGGAGTGTGTAAAACAATTTTTCTGGTCTCAATGTAAAATTAGGAAGCCCCACTGTTCTGGCCATTGCCTCATACGGAGTTGAATAAAGTCACTATATTGAAAAGCACTAATAGAAGGATTCTGCCATTCTGCTGCTAGGATAAACGATCTCTGCTGGTAGAAGTCTAACCTTACTGAAATCAGAGAAGCCCCCATAAGGACATTTCTTCAGGACTGAAAAAAGACATCTACCTATCAATTACCTGATTTTGTTTTTACAGTTTAACTGTTGCTGTTACTAAAATTACTATTATTTCTGGCTTTCATCAATGGATGGGTACTGAAAAAAAAACCAAAACAAACCAAACAAACAAACAAAAAACCCCAAAACCAAAAACCCCATCACAAAGCATTTTGTCCCCAAAAGTGCCTTGTCAATAAGAAAATTAAATGAGTCTGCCCTGTGAGAAACATCCAATCATACACTCATGGCTTCCAAAGGCAATCATACTTTTGTCCTTCTTAGGGATCATGAAGATATTAATTTTCTGTATGGTCTTTGGGACTTCCAATACCAACACATGATGCCACAGAGATCACCAGGGCAATAGGACCAATGACAGGTGCTATTGTTATGAAAAAGGTACTGAAGTTTTCTCTTGATTCCTGGTATTAGTGCAGAAGAATTATGTTGCTGCACTGTTCTAATCAAGACAGCCTTGAACTCTCAGCTATAACATCAAACCAGCTGCATGTACAGAATTGACACATCTTTTTTAATGTATGAATTTAACAGAAAAAAATTTCAAACAATTTTTCCAGAGAGGCTATACTATCATTTTCTGACCTTTTATTACACTAGTTCTGTACCTATAATTTTCATATGCTTCCTTAACCAGCAAATGATGTGGTAAAATTGTGGGTAGTGGCAGCATGAAGAACAGAACCATTTTAATTTGTCCCATCTGGCATATTAACATTAATAAAAGATGTTTAAAAAGAAATGCCTTGAAAGGCTTTCACCTACTGATTTAACAAGATAATAAGTAAAGCTTGCAATCTGCCACTAAATATAACTGATAAGAATAAGAAAGAGTTTAAGATGATGATAAGAGATTAACCTCTGAAACACTGATATAAAAAGGAAAAAAAAACCCTGCTGATTGCAGCATATGAACATTAAAACTGGCAACCAAACTGTCTATTATGCTTGGCTAGTAGGGTATATCCAAGTACAAACTATCATCAATTTAACAAATACTGCAAACCGTCGAGGGACTTTACACCAATCAGGTCAGTGCAGAGACAGAGCATTCCTAACCCTGTAATTGCCCATTGAGGGTACCCCATGCTGGGGAATTAACTGTTCTTTGATTGTTCCATTAAAATTTAACCAATGAATCGTCCTATTTCCAGGCTGCTCTAAGGGAGAAAGTAACATTTTTAATTTGTCTAAAATAATTATACCATTACTTATTTTGGTTATTTGTACTCCAGCACTTAAATGCCCTAAGTGGTTTGTCAGAGGCGGAGAGGGTTGGCCACAGAGACCAGTACTGACAAGTCCCACACTGCCCGATTTAGTCCCAGACATTAGTTGTTTTCACCCAAATTTAAATTCAATTAAATAAATGGACTACTCAGGATTTTGACAAGTGCAGTGCAACCAGGCCTGGCAGAGTTCAGGAAGTGTTTGAATGATACCCTCAGGCATGTGATGTGACTCTTAGGGATGCTCCAGTGCAGGACTAAGTGTTGAACTCGATGGTCCCTTCCAACTCATCATATTCTGTGATTCTGAAAATTTTGTGGTGTTTCCCTATTCCAATGCTGAAAATGTGTTCATTCATCTTTGTCTCCATTGCTTGTATTGGAATGACCTCTTCACACAGCCCCCACCCTTGCTCTGTTCATCAGAGCAAAGCAATATTTTTTGCTTTCATTGTTCACAAAGACATTTGTATTTAAGTCTGTAAGAAGGTGTTTGCTCAATTTCTGTTTCCAGAAAAACAGCAGTTGGTATATGCTATGTCTGATATTGCAAGAGTGAGATTCACCTTCTGTGTTCCCAGCTGGGACGAGAGATGCTGGTGACATCCAAGTATGACTTTTGAGGTCATAGAGGTGTACAACAAAGCAGTATTTAACAGTATTTCTGATGTTCAGAAATGGGCAGATGGATATGACTGATCTGTATATCTTGACAAACCCCATAATGTCCTATTAGGAATCAATGGATGAAGATGCAGTAGAAAATCTTGAGAAAAATGACTGAAACTGATGCAAATGTCAAATAATTTTAAAATATAATAATTTCCATTATCTCAGTACATCAAGGAAAAAAATTACAATGGGTGTAACATAACATAGCTATAACATAGAGACAGTGAGAAGTAATATTATGTTTCACTGTTTACACAAAATAATGGGGGTTTTGTGCCATATCTCTTTTAACCCAGTGTATGTGTTTCAATGTTCTCATGTCTCCAAATTTGAGATCAGATTACAGAATATAACCAATGACGGATTAGAAAAAAGTTTATTAAACAGTTAAGAGCTCTTAAAACCCAATTCAGTCTAAAGAAATTATGCAGTGAAGGCATGAGAAAGTTGCAAGAAAATTACAGAAAACATCACAAAGTTTGAGAGGTTTTAAATGCTTACTCAATGGAGGAAAAGACTACCTGGGTTTTAAAATGAATGTCATTACTGGTTATTAATGAGAGCCTGAATCACAAGGATTTTATGAGCTTTTTCCTTCTCTTTTATTCTGATGGCAATTATCAAATATTTATGTAGATGAGAAGAAAATACATCATGTGGACCATGTTAAAGTCGAATTCCTAAAATCAAACATCCTTAATTGCTGTAGTGGCTCAGGTGATTCTGTTGATATTTTACCAATGGAGAATCAATGCTGTAACTATGCGTTTCTGTGGGAAGCATTTCAGGACACAGTTTCTTTCACCAGTTTCTGTGGTATTTCCTTTGGGTTGTTTTGTGTGTGTGTGTGTGTGTTTTTGTTTGATTGGTTTTGGTTTTCTTGAGTTGTTTGCTTGCTTTTCTGTTGTTGTTTTGTTTGGGGTTTTGGGGGGATTGGTAGTGTTAGGGAGGTGGTAGAGTGGGGCAGCTTCCTTCGCTTCTGCATTCAGATTTTTAAATGTGGGCCTTGGATGCCTTTTTGCTCACCACACCAAATGTCTTAGTTCACTGTTACCGGTGGTAACATCATCACATGTTTTGCTTCATAGCAGATGTTACTATCTTCCTGTATTTTTAGCACTCAGATGTCTAAACTTGTTTAAGCCTGGTTAAACTGTGTGATGGCAGAATTTAAGCAGCCATCAGCATTTTGATTGTACTAATGTTCCCACCACCACTACCACCAGAGAAGTTAATTTGTTTGACAAGTCCGATGAATTAGAGAAGTGATTTGTCATATCGTGTCATATTCCTTCTCTGAGTATTTGTATCTTGCATAAAAAAAGGGAATATAGTCCAGTCCTAAGGCTCCATCACCCACCCCCTCCTCCTCCTCAGCGTCGCCAGCACTACCCAACACCATCATTCAAAAAGGTAAACAGATTTTATTTCATAACATATTCCAATATGTTCAAAATGTATTTTGACATGTTCTTCTTTCCTAGCTATGCCTATTTTCTAAACACCCTGGCACATTGTCAACACTGCTGATTCACTGTGGTCTTTCTTTGATTCCTGTGATATCAATTAAAATTGGAAAGATGTCACAAAGAACTGTTGAAGGAGAGGAAGGCATTGCATTTATGTCCTAAAACATAAATGTATGTGCACATCTGATTACTCACAGGATTACAAATTCATAATGTAAATTTAAGCAAGACTTACATACTGACAGTTGTGCAACTGACAACCAAACCCTTAAAAATGCTGAAAAGACTTGACTGAGTTACCTACCTAAGCATAGGTGAATAATCAAATACTGACACACTGATCTGCCAGTTTTTCTTTCATATGAGCGCTTTTTTTGTTAAAGAAATGGGAATACATGACTAGAACACACTTGTAACTGTCACCAATAAAATAAAATAAATTCTTACTTAAGGCACCTCCTAGAAAGCTCTCCCTCTAGTCTTTAAATGGATATGAACTTCATGTGGGAATTAGAGTGGGCAAAGAATTCGCGACTCTCCCTTCTCTAATAGCACATAGAGGTTTTCTAGAGACTTCATCTGGACTTTCTGTTCTTCCAATAAACTCAGAGTTACACAAATTACAGCTAGCTCATGACATAGACTGCAGTGTTTCTGTCTATTATAGGAACATTTTGCCACAGTGAGACTACTGTCTTAATACCAACACAGTACAAAGCTTTCTATATTAAATCAGTATAACTGATAGAGTGGGTGTTAAAGGGTTTTAATGTGAGACACATTGCATCATCTAAGAATCTGCATGTGGATAAAAAATGGGACTTTAGATGCTAAAGTTTGCTTTCTGCCCATATGATAGAATCATAGAATCGATTGGGTTGGAAAAGACCTCCGAGATCATGGGGTCCCACCCTTAGTCCAGCTCTGGTCCATTTACCAGATCATGGCACTCAGTGCCACGTCCAATCTGCGTTTAAAAATCTCCAGGGATGGTGAATCCACCACCTCTCTGGGCAGGCCATTCCAGTGCCTGATTACTCTCTCTGGAAAGAAATTTTTCCTGATATCCAACTTAAATTTCCCCTGGCAGAGCTTAAGCCTGTTCCCCCTTGTCCTGTTGCTGAGTGCCTGGGAGAAGAGACCAACCCCCACTTGGCCAGAACTTCCCTTCAGTTAGTTCTAGACAGTGATGAGGTCACCTCTGAGCCTCCTCTTCTCCAGGCTAAATAACCCCAGCTCCCTCAGCCTCTCCCTATAGGGCTTGTGCTCCAGTCCCTTCACCAGCCTTGTTGCTCTTCTCTGGACCCGCTCCAGCACCTCAATATCCTTTCTGAACCGAGGGACGCAGAACTGAACACAATACTCAAGGTTTGGCCTCACCAATGCAGAGTACAGGGGAAGGATCACTTCCCTGGTCCTGCTGGCCATGCTATTTTTGATACAGGCCAGGATCCCATTGGCCTTCTTGGCCACCTGGGCACACTGTTGGCTCATGTTGAGCTTCCTGTCAATTAGTACCCCGAGGTCCCTTTCTGCCTGGCTGCTCTCCAGCCACTCTGTGCCCAGCCTGTAACGCTGCAGGGGGTTGTTGTGGCCAAAGTGCAGGACCCGGCACTTGGCCTTATTAAACTTCATCCCTTTGGAATCAGCCCATCTCTCAAGTCTATCCAGATCCCTCTGCAGAGCCCTCCTGCCTTCCAGCAGGTTGACACTCCCTCCCAACTTGGTATCATCAGCAAATTTGTTGATGATGAACTCAATCCCTTCATCTAAATCATCAATAAAGATGTTAAACAGGACTGGACCCATAACCTTCCTTTTTTTCCCAAGTACCTTTATTCATTGAAAGCACTATTCATACTTAGTAAATCATACATGATCCTACTGAAGCACAGACAGAAAAAGCTATGTTGAGAATTCACTGGTGGATTTCAAGTTGGTGACTTGGACTAGACAAACCTGTAATTCATGTGATTAACATTTACATGGAAGACTCAGACCGAATTAAACTTGGGGAGCTTGGGGCAGAGGAGGGTGTTTAATTCAGTCCTTTTAGGCTATTGTTTTTTTTGCTTGTGCTTAAGTAATATTGATACTATCTGTGAGATAATAGTCCTGAAAATAGTTTAAGGGGAACATCTTAGCCCCTGGATGGATGCTCTCAGGAGCCATTGTCAGGGGACAAAGAGATTCCAGTGTCTCCCTGAAAGTGTTTATGTCATATTGATGGGGTTACTGAAGAATGGAGTGTTATGGAAATGGCCTTTCTTACGCACACCCTGTGACAGCCTGTGGAGACCCAAGGAGCCACCCCTCAGGCATCTGTCTATCACTCCAAAAATATTGACTATAATCACTCAACCTACCTAAAGAAAAAAAAAAGAGTATAAAAAGAGATTGGATATGAACAAAAACAGGAGAGAAATGCCATTGTCTCTGTGGCGGTAGCTGAGAGCAGCTGCCCTGTCTACTCCTACCTCCTCGAACAATGCAGGGGTGAGAAAACTATGTGTTCTCTATATATGTTATATCTTATACTTTATTCTCTTACAACACACATTACTTTATACATTCTATCTTATATGTTATACTATGCCTGTTATGTTATACTTTATCAAGTACTTTATATTAGTCATTGTGTTCCTTTAAGGTGTGTAGTTCCTTTTGAACATGTGTGTTAATGGCAAACAGCTCTATTCTTTCCTCTTTCCTTTTGCTTTGTGTTACAGAGAAGGTAGGCAGTTAAATGCCTCCCTGACATCCGATCCTGTCAGATCTTGGAAGCTAAGCAGGGTCAGCCCTGGATTAGTACTTGGATGGGAGACCTCCTGGGAAATGCTGGGTGCTGTAGCTTCTAGTCCTGAGGACTTCACTGGCACTTTCCAAGCTCCGCTTGGCAGTGGCAGATGAACCTCAGGACTTTTAAACGGTGGGGCCAGTTCTGCGCATGCTGAGCCTCACCTAAAATCCACTGCGCAGGCTGTAAAGGCACACCCACGTGGGGAGAGCCCTGCCCAAATCTTCGTTCGCGAAGCCGAGTCACACACACAGAGAAGGTGGTGTGCAAGTCATTTTGTTGCTCTGTGTTACCGAGGAGGGTTCTAGATTTGTGTTTTAAGTTGTTGTGTTTCTGGATAGTAGTTTTCTGTTAGTTTCTGTCTGTTATGGGAGGGGAGTACAGTGCTGTATTGAAACTTAAGTTTGGTGTGCTTGTCTCTGTAGAATGTGTTTTGTGCTAGTTTCTGTTGGGATTTTTTGTCATCAGTTAAATACAATCCTGCAGCTCAATGTTATCACCAGCAACGCAAACCCCACAATAACTGTCACATACTTGTATTAATAAATTTATTTCTGCAGCTGTTGTGGAGAAAGTTCTTTTCTTGCTAGTAAGTGTGGCCTGATAGCAGAGGTCAGAAACCCTTCTAACCTGTGTGCTGTCCATTGTTCGACAGGCAGTGTTGGTTTCATAAGACTCTGACTTTCTGGAGACGCTTATAGCTGATAAGTTCTTCCTGGCTTAAGTGTGGTCATCACAGAAAGGTTGAAAATCTTTCCAGCCTGTGTTCTGTCCATTGTTTGACAGGCAGTGTTAATTGCTCTGAGGACGTTTAGAGTTAATAACTTCATATTAATACAGGTGGGAATAGAAATCTTTGCATTTCTGCCCCTCTCCTTTTCATGTGACACTATCACACAAAATTTCGTCATTGCATGTTCCGAGCTTGCATGAAAAGACTCTAGAACACATGCTTAGAGAAAATATTTGTAATGCAGTTATCCTCAAAGCACACTGGGACATGAGCATGCCTGAATACCTTGAGGACCTAGGCCTGAGGCCCAGTACATAATCCAAGCTCACAGCACTAAAAATTAATAGTTGTCTCTAATGGGTAGAGTTAAGGTTCACACAGATGGTTGTTTGACTATTAAAATTCAACACCATAATTTCAATCTAATGGGAAAGTAAGAGATATAAAAATAAATTATATTTAACTCTCGTTGTAGACTTCTCTGAATATCATACAAAAGCAGCTAAACCTTCCACATTCTAAAGTCATATAGAAGAAAACCATAAAAAATTGCAAATGGCATAAAAATTCTTGTTTGAAGGTAAAAGAATTTAGTTCCAATGCAATCTTCAGCTTATTTCATGCAATAAATTTGAAATGGAGAATGCAAAAGAGTCATGCAGAGAACAAATCTTATTTCATCATGATTTTGCAGTATTTTATTTTAGTTTAAAATGATAAAGAAGAGCTCCCATAAGGTTCTACTTTAAGACCTCCATATGCTCAATTTTAATAATTTGCTTCCAAAGCCCAGGAATTACTCCAAATGTGAATTATGGAAATATTATTCTTTTTGTTAAAAAAAAATCCAAACCACAGGTATGAAATCTTTGAAATACATGCTGTGGAAATAATATTTTTTAATAACATTTGCAGATTCTTTCCCTTTTCCTATGGAAATTCTGTTTCCATTCCATAGCACTCCATGCCTTTAATAGCACTGCCCTAAATGCTGCAAGGATACTTCCTCTTGTTGTAGTGTGTTTTTGTGACTTGCCTCAGTAACTGCATTGCTAACCATTACTTGCCATGCAGCTGACACTCAGATTCTTGCTATAGCAAGGTCTTTCTACGAAGGTGAACTAGAAAACTTAGACATTTTTTTCTGGGAACAGAGGAAACTTTTACAGAAGTCATTGGTATGCCAGGAAGAAATTTATAGAAAAAGATGAAATATCTTGTCTTGCTTTTGAATGGGAACTAAGTACTACATAATTGGAAAGAACTGTGGAGAATGACTCACCAGGATCACCTGTTTAAACAGAAAAAAAAGGAGACTTCATTAAGTTTGCGTACACTGCTTAGTGAAATGTTCCATCTACTAACTTATCAAAGCATATTAACATAAAGTCTAGATATAAGGTAAGTATGAAAGGATATTTTCTGTGTGGACGAAGGAAGACTTTGCACTAAGCAGAGTCCTAAGCATAGTCTTAAGCCCATCAAAGTTGTGGCGTTCTTGCAGAATCTCTTGATGCTGGACTTGTAACTCAGGTTTAAAAGACCAGGAGTGAGTGCTTTTTAAAACTTTTCTTCCAGATGTAGAACCCCTTTCCACTACATGGTAAACAAACCCTGTATTTTAACCATTGTCACTCAGTATTAGCAAGTTTGGGTGAGAGACAAAGGCATTTTTGAGGTATTGCTTTACAGGACCAGATGTGTCCAGTGTCAGTGCTGCTGCAT
The DNA here is from genome assembly GCA_021164005.1 of Willisornis vidua nigrigula. Lineage (NCBI taxonomy): Eukaryota > Metazoa > Chordata > Aves > Passeriformes > Thamnophilidae > Willisornis > Willisornis vidua. The sequence continues at coordinate 3,274,201 of JAJPCS010000018.1, forward strand.
ATAAGCCATGGAGGGAGCCCAAAATTATGGTACCATTGCTGCATGGTGTGCTATATTACGATGTACTTTGACTGACATCTCAAAGTGTGTCATTTATCTATAACAGTAAAGAGTCTTCCTCTTCAAATCACTCGATGTGTACAGGAAAGGAGCTAAGACAAAATTACATGAAGTTTTTCAAATCAATTAACCCACCTCCAGAGATTGATAATATAAACATGAAGGTTTATAAGTGAAAAAATGCTCCAGAAATTCATTTCTGGGGACTGGACAAGCTGGAATAATCATTTCATGAAGATTTCAATGGGAGGTATATCAAGCTGCTGCTGGTCATTATACCAATGATGACAGAAATGACTGGAAGCTGGAAGGCACCATCCAGAGCTTGCTGAAATCAGTTAAAACATTTCTAAAGATTTTAATAGGCTTTGGCTTAGTCTTGAAGAGAATGAACGGGGAAAAGGGAGTTTTTTTCCGAGTGGAGTTGGAATAAGGGAGTGCAGCTGGAGTGAACACATATGTTCCTACCATATGGGTGGAGTGCTCTGGGATTTCTGCCATATTGATCCTGAAGTCAAATACAATTTGTTTTTCCAGTTCAGATAAACTAGATCTTCAAGTGAAGAATATTTAACTTCAGATGAATGCTGAGCCTTGTGTCTTCAGAGACCAATTTGTAAACTCAAGAGCCTGTCTAGGCCGAGAGTGAAACCTCATCCTAGGCTGATTGAGCTTGATCCATGGTCATAACTGAACAGCTAAAGAGAGTTTTACCCAAATTGCTGTGTTCTCTTTCCCTTTATTAATTATTTTTAAAGAGAGCTGATTTGATTAGTTTTATTTTCCAGGGATGCAGAGGTTACATTTCAGCAGTACTGTTGGAACCGTATTGCATATGAGATACTTGCAATGAATGGGAGGAGTTGAAAAGACACATCACAGGGTATAGATCACCTCTACTGTAAAACTTACAATTTTTCTTCAGTGGATTACTACATTTATTTACTTAAATTAATCCTAGGACTGATGTCCAAGTTACGTAGTTATAGGTGTTTCTCAGCCTATAATAAAGTTGATGTCCTTGTAATAATTACTTTTAATTATTTCAGGGCTAAGCCCTGCATTCAAATGGTTTTTGGGCATTAAAAAGTCTACATAAGAACTTGTACTTTAGCCAGTGGCTTATTCACAGTTTTAGACCCAAGTTAGTAATAGGTGAATCATTAATATCCAGAAGATGACTTTTGAAAGCCTAGTACTTCTATGATGAAATATGTCTGAGTTCATAGAACTATAAATTTCATTATTCTGAAAGCTCTCCAATACCCTTTTCAGATGAGGGGTACTATACTGATCTTGCCATATATTGCTAATTTTCTATATTTTGTCTTCCGATATGTACAAAGAAACATGAAATTTTAAAAACAATACTTGTAAAGAAGTTATCAACACTTTTTCAAAGCTGAAAACTTTGTTTTAGTTAGAGTAAAATCTCAGATCATTCTCTGATTGTCTATATTTGTCTTTCTGTGTTTAAATGATCACCGGCTACTACTACTACTTTATGTTAAAAGAAGATGTACAGATTTGCTTAGATTAATTTAGACATAATTCAGATGGACCAGGGTGTTCTTTGAGAAAGTGATTAGCATGAAGATTACTAGCTGCAAATGCATTTGATTGACATGTGTTTCAGACTGCAATTAATTAACAATATGTTTCTCTTATGCCACCAAGAATTTTTACACATGAAGGCAACTATAGAACTTTAATTCAAACAGAATTTCTTAGGTGGATGACCTAAATAGTTTTCACCTGGAGGACTACTGCATTTCTCCTCTGATCCCTGGTTCCTGGTTACTGAGCAGCAGCCACTTACTGCTCACTTGAGGAAGGACAAGAGGTAACACCTTTGGTATTCAGCAGATTGGATGGAAAGAAAAAAACAAATGCATGGCACATGCAGATAACTCTGGCCATAGTAATAAGTGGGGCTGATCATGTAACACAGAGAAGAATAAAATAATTTCAGAACACCTTGTGGGTTTTGGTGGTTTTTTTTTGATACTAGCGATGATCCTATGCATTACTTCTTGCTGGGACTGTACATTTTTATGTCAAAGATACAATTGCTCAACAAAGAAAAGGCTAGATCAGCAGAAGAACTTTTTGAAGAGTTTTTTGGTGCTTTCTGGACACAGCACCTCATCAGCTCATGAAGCAGCTGGTGTCTGTTTGGAGAAAGCTAGATTGGAAATTGCCATTGTGAGCGGCTACAATGTGCTGAAAACTCATCAAAACTGCAAAAGAACTCCTGATTCAGTGCAAACAACTCCTTAGCTGTCCTAGAAAACCCAATGGACCATAACTGCCACAGGAGCAGTCTGTTCTAGGCAGCTGCTCCAGGATGCAATCTTGTCTCAAAAATGTGATTCTTATACAAAAAAATATTTGAGGCATCTACAAAGCAACTAAAATAATTGCATCTCCTAAAAAATAAATAAAATGTACATTACCCTCTTTTTTTTTATTTATTTTTAGTTTTTTCAAGCTACATGAACATGGGTAAAGCATTTGCTTTCCACAGGAATTTTCAAGATTTTCTATAGTTTTTTGGTTTGGAGACTGAGAGACAGGAATCCCCTCTGTCTGGAATACGCTGATGAGTAATGTGCATCCTATTGGAGCAGTCAGTCTCAGCTCCTGCACTTTGGTTGTTTAATGTTTTTCATTATGAAAGATACTTGTGAGCTTTCCTGAAAATTTTGAGAAGTTTTAACACCTCTTTTGGAAACAAGTGTTTGGCAAGGAGAAAGACTCTGGGATAGAGAAGAACCTTTGTCCGAGATATAAATATCAGATAAAATTATCTGCTATGGTTTGTCTTCCTCGAGAAAATTTGAGCACCCTGTCAAAAGCAATAGCTGCACATTAATATGCTTATCAAAGTCCAGACCTCTGCCACCACCAGAGAAGTAGTCACAGCATTATATGCTGCAAGGGAAAAGCACAAATATGGCCTGGAACACTCTAGCTGGAGTGACCAAACAGGACCAAATAGGTCCAGAGCTGTTTCAGCTCTGCTCTGAACACTCCCTTGAGACAGTACAAAGAGCTTGTCTGCTCTGTGTAGATGCAACCCAAAACAGGATTTGAATTCAACATTCACCTGTCTATACAGCTACTACATCTCTGGCTTTGGGAAGCGGAAAGGAGTTAAACGCCTACAGGCAGGTTCCCTTTGCTCATAAATTGGAAGAGGGAGAAGGAAATGTAGTCTTTGGTTGCTTTGTAGTGCCATATTTTTCTACCAGAAACAGAATTAGTGTTGCAGGGGGTCTTGTCAATCTGATGCTTCGAGCGTCCATGGATTCAGAGAGACATCTCAATGTCCTCCTGCAAAGGTCTTGAAAGTTCTTGACTGCCACTTGGTTGATCATCAGAGCCAAGCAGGAGATATCCTCATTCAACACCTTAGCCAAGGTACAACTCTTCTAGCAATGCAGCTCTCCTAGTATTACACTGCAATATTAGTGTTGGATCTGAGCCCAAATCCTGGTGTTGGATTTAACTTACTATTTTGGCCCACAGGCAAAAAAGTCATCCTGGCAATAGGTTGTAAATGGGCTAAACACATATAAATCCTGGAATTAACATGTATAGCATCCAAAACTGTACTAAAAATACCAAGCCTATACCCTCTCCTATTAGCACTAGAAAATACTCATGAAGGAAGCAGTCAGTCCATGAAACCTAAGATTTTATCTGTATAAATAATCTGGTACTTATGCTTCTGCAGTTCAGTTTTGCAAATAGCTGGTAACTAATTGTAAGTCAGATTTTAACCTGATAACTTTACTTCTCTTGTTTATTAGATAAAAATAGCAAAATTCCTGGGTTGTATTTTCTTAAATCAAAGAAAATATTGAAATTCACATTTCTCCTCTTAATATAACCCTCTTTAAATGGCTTACAAAGCCATGTAATGAAGATTGCAACTGCATTTTCAGAAGGAGTCCAGTGCTAAAATCTGTTACAGAGATATTAGGGTAAGTGTTCCCAATTGTGAGCAGGTGGTACAAACACAAACTCTACTGAGATATAATGAGATGTGTATACATGGGAAGTTTAGGAACCTCCTGTGCATCTTTTTGAAAATGACATAAAACAACTTGCAATTGAACACTATTTGATGCCAGATGAGAAACAAATATTTGGGCGAAAGTAGTTTTTAATACAATAATATTTTACTTTACATGTGCACACCAGCAACTTTGCATGCTAATTCCCCAACCAGTGAGAAGCCTTGTAATGGTTCAGCAGGGGATGAGAACTTCCACTTCACACATCTTTATAAGAATATTTCTTTAAAGAGTTGCATTTTGCTTGATGAAAACAACTCAATGGGCCAAGTCTGCATGAAGACCCCACCCAAGATGCACTTCAGCACACATTTAAGGACACTGGTATTGCTCAATAAAGTAATAAAAACAGCTCTGTTAAAGCCAGACACTGAGTGTGCTTTGATGTACTGAAGTCAGAAGGTGCAGGACGTGCTTTGTTCACTCTGGTTTTGTGAGAGGTGAACTGGTAAGTGCCGCCAGTGTTTCCTACAGAACTGATTTTTTTTTTCTCTTCCAGGAGCATATGCCTGCAAGTGGCATATATAACATGCAGAGAGGCATCTCCATTTCTCAAAACTCTGAGTTTGTTCTGCCTGTGAGTGAAATTCCCTGCTGCAGTGGAAGATACTCTTTGTCTCCAACCCAATATGAATATTTTAGAAGAGTGCAGAGCTCCTGCTCCCCAGTTGCATAGTCCATAAATGCTAAATAGAAGATGGTATTTATGTAAGCTTTACGTTCATAGTGTATAATTTAGCCCAACACATATTTTCACTGCTTTTCCAAGGTAGAAAAATCACACACACACACACACAAAAAATACACACGTGTGTGTGTGTGTGTGTGTGTGTGTGTGTGTGTGTGTGTGTGTAGGGCCAGTTCACTAAGGAATTGCATGTCAGAGTAAACAGTACAGCTGATGCTACCGTATTGCAGCTATGACTTTTGTGTGATAAAATCATTAGAAATATTAATTTCTGTATTGCAGTTTGTAACTAATTGCAAAAAATAAACAAAAAAAATGGCAATGCAGCATGCTGACAGGATTAATATGTTGCTGAAAATCATGCAAAACAGTAAAGGAAAAGAGGTAAGACGCTGGAAGAAGCTTCTGCAATGCATCATTTGACAGGAAGTCAAGTTATCAGAACAAAGTCTTATAGGTATCAATCTTACACCCATACATGGTGCATATCCTAGTTACCTTCAGATATGAAAGGGCCATTAGGGCCTCTTATCAGCTGTGTATTGGTATAACTAAAGGGTTTGACAGCATTAACCTGAACTGCGAAAGTCTCCAGACAATGCACTCTATCAGTCATCTGACCCTTGAGTTTAAACAGCTACAATAAGACGACTTTCTCCTCTGCCTTGCAAAGGACATGCCGACCTGATGAGTTCGCTGGGCTTCTAAAGGAAAAGCCTTGATATTTCTTCCTTAAAAGCAAACTATTCTTTTTCACCTAGCCTTCTACTTCAGCAACAAGAGGAAAAAAACAAAAAGAGCATCTTCTCTTCCACAATATTGTGCTATATTTTGATGAATATCTGATGTAGACTACCATAGAATTGGTGCTTTTGTTTTCATGTGTTTTAGTAGCTCTACCATTTTCATTTTAACTCATGTTTTGCAGTCAAATGGCATGTGAGAATTTTGTGAGAATATATGTTTCTAGGGTCTCCTTTAGTTCTTTACCTGCATGCCTAATAAAGACTTATTCTTTTTATCATGTGCTAAGAACTCCATATTGGATCTGGTAGTCTAAGCAAAATATGGAACTAGGGATTTAACCACCTTTCTGTCCTCTTGGTTTGCAGGGGTTTCAGAAGAAAGATTATTATTTGCTATCCCGAAGGCTTGCTGAATTTACAGCACAGATGAGGGGGGACAACAAAGCCACTAATCATCAGGAAACTTTAATCAACGTTTTACTTTGGGGAATTTGGATATACCTTTAATTCTTTGCATAGACTAGTCCACAATATGGTTTAAAGACAAAATTTAAAAGCGAACAAACAAACAAACAAACAAACAAAAAAACCCTCCCCAAACCCCCACACAAGAAAATGGGGCTGATTATCATTGTTCCTAAAGGGATTTTTAATTTTCAACTATGATTCTTTTTGCATCAAATATTTTAATCACTTTCTTGAAAATACCTCTTTATCGGTATTTTTATTTCACACATTACATTTTTCAAGGACTATAAATAATAATGTAAATAAATAATTTCCTGTTTAGTAGCTAGGTAGTTGTCTTTGGATAATTTTCACTTCAATTACCTCACTCCTAGTTTATCGTAGTGAAGAGTAATCTCAACCTATCTTGCCCCCAGTTAGCCACACCTCTGCAACAGCTTCTTCACTAAAAATCTAAACAGTTCATTAAAATCCTAAGGAATATTCTAAGTCCTGCAAAGTTCCTTTCTTTTTTCTTTTCTTTTTTCCTCTTTCTATTTTCCAGAAGATTTATATTTCATAGGCTTTTGTCCTTTTTGTGTCTGTTGCATTGTACAGAAAATCTTTTGTATGCATAACATAAAACAATGTACATGACCAGTTCCTCCAAAAAATCCCACCAAAGACTGTTGTCCTTGATATATAGAGGGAATATCAATTTTACATTTGCAGAAATCCTCTTTTCCTCCAGAAAAAAACTAAAGTTCAAACGTCACTTATCAAAATCTCTTTGTCTATTGATTCATCCTTTTATGTATCTAAGTATTTCATATTTATATTAGACAAAGTACTGACAGGAAATGTAATGGAAAAAATTGGCATAAGCTGTTATAGCCAGGTGTAATATATGTTTTATTTTTCATATTCAGTAATGCAGTAAAAATGCAATTTAACTTTGCATTGAACTAAAAATCATGTTTAAATTTTTCTCTAATGGAAACCTTTTTATATATCAGTTACTAGAGATCAAGTAGCACGAAACTTTAAAATAATAATTTTAATTTGGCTAGAAAGTGATGAAGGAGATTTAGGTAAACATTATTGTTATCTGTGCAATGGGCAACTTCAATGTTTACAAATTAACAATAAATTACATTAACAAAACAAACAACTGCACAACATCTTACCAGATTGGGATGGAACTATTATGTTGCCCTCAGATAAAATGCAATATTTTTTTCCATTTTACCCTATTTTCTACACAGAGCTTAGCAGGCTTGCGACTGGTGTGGTAGAAGTGGTATAAAAAAATTAACACAAATGAGTATGACTGTATGTTGATCTTGCAGGTAACATGAAGTAATGATGTTCCAAACACTGAATCTGCAGTTAACTAGATGAATTCTAATGATTTGATGGACTTTGGATAAGCACATCCAAAATGATACTTTGCATTACACAAGCACAAGTAAGTGGCAGTGAATGCCTTTTCAATATGGGGTTTTCATCCTTTGAATGTATATTATATGGTAGTCAAATTTATTCCAGAAAAAGGTATTTTAAAGTCAGATGAATATGGCTGTGGAATCTGAGTATCAAAGGTTTTTGTAGAAATACTTGATAACAAATGATTTTACCCAATCAGGAATATGAACCTTGACGTGAGACTTACCTGCCAAATAGAACTAAGCAATATATTTCAAGGAGTTATGAATATTCATAAAAAATCACTTGCCATTCATCTGTCACATTAAAGAGATAATTAGTAAAGGATGTCACATTAAACCATTAGCAGAAAGAGTTGGTGTTTGTGAAATATTTCTTATATTGTGAATTCTTTAATAAACCCCAAAATTTACAGATGAAATTTGGGTATTTACTGGACAACATGAGTATCAATTAGAAATGGAAATTTACAGAATCATCACAATTATTATCAATAAAAATAGACAAAAGAGTTTATTCCCATTCTCCCAACAGCCAGCACTATGCAAGCAGCAAGAAGCAATGAAGCCCATTACTCAGACTGCTGCAGGTGTTAGCCTTGAGGAAGGAAACATCTTTTTTCCATCCTGTCATGTTATTCAGGTTTGCTGTTTATGTACTTGCATATTGGTTGGTTGGTTGGCTGCTTGCAGCCATGCAAACCTAGAAAACTCCTCATTTCATGTCCTGAGAAGTACTTACTGAGATCCAAAACTTTTCTGGTACCCCAAAAAAATGCCTGTACAGTCTAAGTAACACTGGAGTATATCTGCATCAATGCAAATCATTCATCAGCGAGTTAAATACTACTCCACCTACACCTCCTGTTAAAGGCAATGGGAAATTTGGGATATGCAATGGAATTTAATGAAAGCCCATATACTTGAAAAAAAAAAAAAAAAAAGAGAGAGAGAGAGCGAAAAGGAATTTTGATTGCCCAAGGGGGTGTTTTTTGCTTTAAAACAATGTATTTGTTCACAATACTAGAACAGTTAATATTGCCCATCTCAATTAAGGTCTCAAGAAATAAATCAGGAGAGAAAATTTCTTCAGCTTATGCTTTATCTAGAACTTTATCTGGGATTAGAAGTCCTAGAATTTCTCTGACGCCAACTAAAGCTGGTTTTGTTATTTCTGTTGGTCTGAAGTTGACCTCACTTTTTGAGACAGTCACTGCACTACCATTACCTAAAAATAAAATGTAGCTAAGAGATACAAGACATTGAAAAGGTATATATAATAATTATAAATGAAGAAACCATCAACTGTAATTTTTTTAAGAGAAAAATTTAAAAAAAAAGCAAAAGCATGAATACAATATCAAGTACTTTAAATAATTTGAGTCCGGAAATCAGTAGACTTGGGGGGGGGGGGGGGGGAAGAGGAAAATAATCATATGTAAAGGGTATGATTAGAATAATTTAATATTCTAGTTACTAAAGAGTGCTTAATATTTAAAATCTCCCTGCTGTTTATCATGGTTAGTAGAGAGATGCATGATAGCAAAAATGAGGATGTCAATCCATTTTGTTATCAAGAGTAATCACTGTGTGAAATCTGGGATTGAACAAATTATGCTAATTTGGGATCTGCAGAGAGAACAGGAACACAACCTGCACCTCCTATTGACCACAGACTTGGTCAGATTAAGTTGGTACAGAAAAAAAGTGGTATTTTGCTTCAGGATCTGAAGTCAGGAGGTCTAACTCAGAAAACATGATTCAGAGCTGCCCTCAGGCTGTTCCAAATTAATTACTTTTCTAGAACTTTATGCTGAGATTTTTTTTTTCGGAGATCCTTCTATTTTTTCTTATATGTAGCCTTCCCTTCTGCTGCAGACAGCATCTGGGAAGGAAATGAATTATTTTCTGTTTTAACGAGAGAATCCATCATTGTTTTTAAATCTTATATTCCTTAGATCTATCTTTACATTTCAAGGTAATTACAAGCAAAAGTATCATAAGAACCTTTGCATAACTTCTTACTTTATGCCATTGTTCCCTTCTCCAGAACTAGCCATGAGGTGAAACACAGTACAGCAAATTTATTTGACTCCTTTTTATGGTTTTAGCCAGGCCTAAATTTAGGCTTTAGTTTTCAGTTTAGACCTTATACTATCATCTGACTTGAACTGGGCCAGGCCAGCTGACAGCTGACTTCTACTGGCCAATGACATTCCATACCATATTCCGACATCATCACAAATATAAAAGCAGGTGTAGAAGGGGCGTAGTTCAGTTTCTAATGGCTGCTTGTCTGGGAAAGATGTATTGTATTGTTCTCCTGGATCAGGCCCAACTGCCTCTTGGTGCTATGGCATCTTAGGAAAGTAAAATGTTTAGTCTTAGTTTTCTCTCTGCTTGAGTCTGTCCCTCAAGGGATTGAGTTCTCTTGGGTGATTTGTAACTAGAATGGTGGGGTTTGTGTTCGATGGGGAGTGGGGAGTTACTGTTTGTTATTTCTGACTTGTGTGGGTGTGTGTTATATTGTAGTCTTCTTTTAATTTTCTCTTTTCCATATAAATATATAAACCTGTTTTAAATTTTAGGCTTTTTTCATCTTCTTTCCCTTTTCCCTCAGTGGGAGGTGGGAAGGGAAGCTCTGACTCTATGTTTGGGTACTTGGCATTTTGGAGCTCAACCAAACATACTCCTTGATTTCACAAGTTCACTAGTAAGGTATGAACATCAAAAGCTTCAGTGAGGTTCATACCTTTTAAGAATGCACTCTAGTATGTGTTCAGCCCTCTGTACATTTAATCATTCATATTATCTGATGTGCAGAAAAAAGATCAAAGAAGTGACTTTTTTGACCTAAAATCATCTATACTATTTCGTTAAAAACTCTCTAGCTGGTGTCTGAGAATGATTTCAGAATTTTCAATGTGAAACATAATATATTGTACTACTATTAAAGCTGCTGCTACTACTTGTAGTAATACACTACAAGAAAAAAAATCCTCAGGAAATTTCGTGCTAAATCATTAAACAATGAATTATATCTCAAAATGTTTTCAGAGTCTATAGTTATTTCACATATTATTTGCTAATGACTACAGATGAGACTAAAGCTGAACACCAAATCCAAGCTCTTGAAATCCATCTTTTCTACTAACACCACCTTATTAATTACTCCATGCAGTTCTTTTGCTGCAGATTCTTTTTCATGCATGGTGTATAACTTTTCCTAATGCTCCTAACTTTTCAGGGTGGCATGGGACTGTTGGGAACAAAATGTGGCTTCATAAAAGACAGTAGAGTGATAAAAACTAGCTTTGATTTCTCTGTTGGTCTGCATAGGTAAGGACTGGGAGACCAAATAAATTGTAGGAGAAAAATGTGCTTTTGGTGCAGTTTAATCAAAACCTAAAATATTTACATTGTCAAGTGTTACACTTCAGTAAGTTCATTTTAGAGTTTAAAAAAAAAATTCAAATAATTTTTTCATAGCCTGTAGAAACAATGCTCAGCCTGCTCCAGATTTGAATACAAAATTGTCTAAGAGATTAGGGACTGAATTCTATGCTTAAAACAAAGCAATTAGGCATTATGGATGGTGTAAGTGTTAAACTGCAGATGTCTTAGCTACAGTTCAGAAGCAGCACACCAGTTTCTGAACTGTGAAGTCTAAAATATGTCATCTGAACTTTTGAGGGGCTTAGTAAATCTACTAAAAAAGACACGATATTTTCCACAATGTTACTCTAACTCCATGTATTTTACAGGAAATGTGAAAACACCACTCAGTTGAATGACCCCCTTTTTTGACCTTGTATGTCTTGAGATGAATGTTATTAGCTACAGGGTGAGGAAGAGTGAGTCTGGAGACCTATAACCCCACAGAACAATAGGGACTCAAGCTGAGCAGTAACAGACATGTACTTTGAATTTATTATTTATACTTGCCTATCTGACTGCTACTGGGCTACAGATATCATTATAGTCTATAATTTTAAGTCAGGACTAGACTATTATGATTACCTTTTTTGACTGCAACATGTGTGAGAGTACACTATCTAGTAATTCCTGCATAAGTCCCAAAAAATTATTTGAAATCCCCCATTATCTCAGGTCTATTCATCAGCTATTTACAATAAAGTAAACCTCTGATCCCAGAATTTTGCTCTCTATGCACTACAATTTTTAGAGCCAAGAAATTTCTTCTTTCTGTTCTCCCAGAGCTTGTCTCTGTGGAATCTGTGCAAATGAATAGAGGAATTATTTAACTGTTGCAAATGTCCTGAAACCAGAACATGGTTTGAAATGCCAGGTGTCCCTACACTGGATGTCAACATAATTTATTCTGATAAAATTGCATCCCAAACTAGTTACAGCACCATTTGAGATTATCTTTGCTAAAGTGATGATCTAGTATCCCAAACTCTTTGGAGAGGTGTCACTTCAAGAGGGACTTTAATTCTTACAGACATGAGATTAAGGGCAGAAAACACATTGAAGAAATTTCATTTGCTATCATAGGTTGAGGCTTTCTTGACACAAAACGTCTTCTTCAATACAATGGTAACTGTTGGGAACTTCTTACTTGAGTTGGAGTTGACAGCTTGCAGAACTGAGATTCAGGCTAGGTTTTCAGCAGTTACAAAGGTCTGCTGTTTTTGATGAGAAATACAAATCCCAGCATTTTCCAGCTATCAACTTCAATGGTTTGTAGGTCAAGCATGGATAGTGGCCTTGTCATTGAAAAGATTTTTGTGGCATACTAGATGGATTCTAGACTTACAGTTCTCAGAAGATAAAACCAGGAACAAAATATATGTGTGTATTTCACTCAGGAAGGGCTCTTATACTTCACCCTCTCTTTCTATTTTATAAGAAGTAGAATATCTTAACACTGGATTCTCAATCACACCAACAGTTGTGCAGGTATGTCTAACTGCTTTCTAGTTACTCCTTCATTGTATAGCACTTGGCAAAATGGAGGTCAGCTTCAAAGTTTTCCTGAGATGCTAAGTAAATCCTCAGATGGCAAATTTAAAGAAAGATTCATGTCACCATGGCTACACTGCTGTTAGTGCAAGCAGGCAAGCTTGAGAATGTTGACATGATTTGTGGTGTTTTTTTCTCTTCTTGTGGATCTACTTTTGTATACCTATCCATGTCAAATGACATCAGAGCATCTTCAGATGGAAGAGGGCTCAGGCTGCAGCTAGGTAGCTGCTGTGAAGTGAACAGCAGGAACCTACACGGATACCTAACTGCACAACTTAGTACCTGCATCCTTATACTGACATAGCAATGCTATAAACTATATTGGTCATTGACTTTTGGAGGGCTGAGCTATCCAGCTTCAAAAAAACCAACTTTTCATCCCTTTTTGCAGGTAGGTCAGTTCAGTTAAAAGACTTCAGCTGTATGCACTCACTGATAGATACAAGTTCATTTCCCTTCATTCGCTGTTTATAGCTTTCTCTCTCTTCCTGTTCCTATAGACGCAAAAATGCCAGAGCAAGCTTGGAGTCCAACTGCCTTCAGGAAACAGGAAGGTAAAAGAATCATCTATACTGGCAACTGTCACATATATCCATTTATGACAATGGCATCTTGAACACTCAACACTCTCAATATGTTTGTACCAGACTAACATTTCAAAAACCCTTAATGGGACTCCAAAGGTGAGCAAGAAACATAACCTATCCAAAAATAGAATAAAAAAATAAGTTCTCTTCCAAATAATCAGGAATTTTGCTTGAAAGACAGGTATAAGCAAAGAATCCAGCAGCATAGGAAAGCTGTATTCAGATTCAGAATTCAAATTAAAGTGGCAATTGACAAAATCAGAGCAAATGCTTACTTTGTATTGCTTAATATTAAAGAGTCTACTGAGGTTGCTGGGCCAACATGGATGACAGACCAGGGGAGTCTCAGTTCCCTCAGCTGGAGGACCATGACCCCGAGAATGATAACTCCCACTTGACCCTGACGTTGTGCAGTATCTTCTGCTCCAGCTGAATGCCTATAAATCTACAAGGCCTGATGGGATTCATCTACGATCTCTCCTAAAACATGTCTCAATGATATTTCAGTGGTCTTTGGAGTCCAGAGAAGTCCCAGATAACTGGAAGCTGGTAAATACTGTCCTGATTTTCAAGAAGGACAAGAAGGAGGATCCTGGAAACTACAGCCCTGTCAGTCTCACTTCAGTGCCTGAGAAAATTATGGAGAAGATTACTCTGGGAAGTATTGGAAAACCCCTGAAAGACAATGTTGTCACCTGTTGCAGCCGGCATGGTTTCATGAGAGGAAAGTCCTGATTATCAAACCTGATTTCCCTCCATGACAAGGTAACCCACCTAGCTGATCAAGGGAAGTCAATTTGATGTAATCTTTTCGGATTTCAGTAAAGTTTCACTACTCTCTCTCATAGGACCCTTCTGGACAAAATGTCCAGCACAGCTGGATAAACACATCATGTTGTGGGTGAGCAATTGGCTCACAGGTCAAGCACAGAAGGTAACAGTGAATGTGGTAACATCAGACCTGTGACCTGTCACCAGTGGGGTTTTGTAGGGCTCCATCTCAGGCCCTGTGCTCTTCATCATCTCCATAAATGATTTGGACGAAGGACTGAAAGGGATACTAAGCAAGTTTGCAGATGACACAAAACTGGGAGAAGCTGTTGACTCCTCGGAAGTCAGGGAGGCCCTGCAGAGAGACCTTGACAAATTAGAGAGATGAGTAATCACCAACCATAGGAAGTTCAACAAGGGCAAGTGCTGGATTCTGCACCTGGGATGGGGTAACCCCAGACTGGAGAATGAGATGCTGGAAAGGAGCTCTGTGGTAAGGGACTTGGGGGTCCTGGTCAATGCAAGTTGAATATGAGCCAGCAGTGCCCTGGCAGCCAGGAGGGCCAACTGTGTCCTGGGGGGGCACCAGGCAAAGCGTCACCAGCTGGGCGAGGGAAGGGAACATCCTTCTCTGTTCTGCACTGGGGACGCCTCGCCTTGAGTATTGTGTGCAGTTTGGAGCTCTGCAATATAAGAAAGATATGAAGACACTAGAGACTGTCCAAAGGTGAGCAACAAAGATGGGGAAAGGCCTTGTGGGGAAGCTCTGTGGGGAGTGGCTGAGGTCACTTCATGTGTTCAGTCTGAAGAAGAGGAGACTGAGGGGACACCTCACTGCAGTTACAATTTCCTTTGAGAGGAAGAGGAGGGACCAGCACTGATCTCTTCTCTGTGGTGATCAGTGACAGAATCCGAGGGAATGACTTGAAGTTGTGTTAGGGAAGGCTTAAGTTGAATATTAGAAAAAGGTTCTTCCCCCAGAGGGTGGTTGGGCACTGGAACAAGTTCACTAGAGATGTGGTCACAGCCCCAAGCCTGACAGAGTTCAAGAAGCATTTGGACAATACTCTCAGGCATGTGGTATTGCTCTTTCGGATGGTCTCGTACAGGACTAAGAGTTGGACTTGATGCTTGGTCTCTTCTAACTTTACATGTTCTGTGGTTCTGTAATTCTTTGATTCTGTTATTCTGTGATCAGTATTTTAGACCACAGTATTTTCAGAAGATGTGATATAACAGGTTGTGAGGTGAAGGCAGGTTTGGTCCTCCAAGAATAAATGTGCACAGTCAACAGGTTGATTGCCATTCAGTGTAGAAACTATTGGCTGCAAAAGTACAAGTACGTATGAAACGCGTTCAGTGTGGAACATGTCAAAGCCCTTCACATCTGCCCTCAGTGGGTTCACAGGGTCTCCCAATGTACCTTTTTCTTCCCAAAGACCAAAGTGAAGGTTCAGGGCTGTCTACTGTTAAGAGAGTTCACTAATCTCACAGGGATCATAAAATCTGTAATTTGGTTGCTTAGTTAGAGCCTGAGAAACCACAGAACTGCCTGAAGATCACATCTAGGATTTTCAGTTCACTTTTTATTTACTGTCAAGTGCCCTATTCTATCTTCATTGCATGTAACTGGAGTCTTTCTTTCAGTATCATTGACTTTTGGATTACACTGTAGTATATCCTACTTAAGAACTCACAAGCTTTTGTCATCTTTAGGGTTGGTTAGGCACTGTTTAACGGATCAGTAATGGCCAAGGGCAGAATAATTAAAGCAGTGTCTCAGTGGACTTAAAGAATTAGAAGAAAATGGAGATTTATGAAAAAAAATATCATTGTTAGAATGAAAATCATTTTCCTGCAATTGATCTGATATGCAAATGAGTGCACCTTTATTCAGATTCATCTGTGTCTTCTCTTACTTAACCAAAGGCTTGACTCCAAACTCATTAAAACAGGGGAAAGAGAATGGTAGGTATATCCATAATAATTTACAACCTTCTAATTCCACAGTCAGCTTTCCTTTTTTTTACCATCTTTATCAAATACTCATGTGGTGAATAACATATGCCCATAACTGTGCATCTTTAACACCCTGCTCAAATGCCAGCTATTCTTGTCCCACATGTATTACAATGTCATATTTAAGGAGTATACTATTTCACCTGGGATCCACTAGCATTTCAGTAACAAAAACAAGGTAAGAAGCTGAAAACAGTGAAAAAATTTTGTGAATTTATAAGCATAGCATCCTCACTAGTATGGAATTGTAAGTCTTGGTTATCTGAAGATCAAAGCCACAGCAATGCAGCAAACAGTGTTACAGAAGGTTTTGGAGATCTACTGCACAGTAACTGAGAGTGCAACTTAATTAATTATGATGAAAAGGGATGTTTCAGAAATATTCACATATTCAGCTCAAGTGATCAACCTGACATGAGTAGTATGTTTCCTTCTCAGTAATGGGCAGTCAGGTGTGCCAAAGAAATCTGAAAGAGCAATAAGATGTGCACAGTTAAAATGTACACACATGAAATGTGCACAGATGTTTTACATATGCCTGTATTGCACACCCTGTTATGGATAGTTTGAATACAACTGGTGTCTTAACTCCAAACCACAGATCAGACTTGGAGGGTGCACAGATCAAGGATAATTCACAGACTCACAGATAAGGTTAGAAAGGACTACAGTAGGTCATCTTGTTCAACCTCTCTACTCAAGCAGGGTCATTCTAGAGCAATTGCACAGAATTATGTCCAGATGGTTCTTGAATTTTATAAGTGAGGGAGACTCCACAATCTTTCTGGGAAATATATTCCACTGTGTAATCACCCATATGGTAAAGTTCTTCCTCATACTCAGGTATAACTTCCTGTGCATCAGTTCCTGCTCATTGCCTCTCATCCTATTGCTTGGCACTACTGGGAAGAGCCTAGTTCCATTCTCTTGACACCCTCCCTTCAGAAACTATAGACATTGATGAATACCCTCTCTTGTTGTCTCTTCTTGAGACTGAACAGACCCAGCTTACTGAGCCTACTAAGAGAGACGTTTCAGTTCCTTAATCATCTTTGTCACCATCAGCTGGACCCACTCAGGAGCTCCATGTCTCTCTTGTACTGTGGAGCCCCAAAGTGGACACAGCACTTCAGATTTCTCCCCACCAGGACTGAGCAGAGGGGCAGGATCACCTCCGTCAACCTGCTGCATCCCAGGGCTCCTTCTTGGCCACATGGGCACACAGTTGGCTCATGGACAGCCTGGTGTCTACCACGACCCCTAGGTCCTTCTCTGCACAGTTCCTTCCCAGCAGGTTAGCCCTCAGGCCTCAGCCTGGACTGATGTCTGGGGTTATTGTCCCCTGGGTGCAGGACCCTGTATTTGACTTTTTGAATTTCAGATGATTCTTCTCTGTCCATCTCTCCAACCTGTTGAGGTCCTTCTAACAGCCTGCACAGCACTGTGGTGTATTGGCCACTCCTCCCAACTTTGTGTCATCAATGAACTTGATGAGTAGGCATCTTCCCCTTCACCCAAGTCACTGATGAACATGTTAAACAATACTGGTCCTAGTATTGAATCTTGGAGTACACCACTAACGACAGGCCTCCAACTAGATCTTTTGTTACTGATTATGATCCTTTGGGATCTGGACGTGAATGGAGATGGTCTCCAGAATGAGGCAGTACAGGGACTGAGGTGAGGCTGACTGCCAGCAGTCCCTTGAGTCATCCTTCATACTCTTTTTGTATGCTGGGATGGCATTTGTTCTCCTCTAGTCCTCAGGCACCCCTTGACCTTTCAAAGATGACCATGAGTGGCTTCACTATGCTGTCTATCAGCTTCATCAGCCCTTGTCGCATCCCATCAACATACATGGACTTGTGGATGTCAGATTTGCCAGGTGTTCTCTAACCCAATTCTTCTTGACCAAGCGAAAATCTTCCTTCCAAGATTCCTTTTTTTTCTGGTCTGCTGACTGAGAGATCCTTGTGGACTATTCTTGTCAATAAAGACTGATGCAAAGAAGGTATTCAATAACTCTGCCTTCTCTGCATTCTCTCTTACCATAGTCCCCCTCCACTTAGTAACAGGGCCACATTATCCTTAGTATTCCCTAATTCCCCCACATAGACACTGTGATGTGGGTAGTCATTGTATGACATGTAATGGTACTGTGTTGTTCCAAACTGAGAAGCTAGTGTGGTTTACTGGAAATGAAAGTTAATACAGCTTTCAAAGTACAACAGAAAAATGCAATCACCCACAAACATATGGTTTTCTTCCAGGGCTATGGTATTTTGACTGCCAGATCAACCACCTAAACCAATCTGGACTGGTCTGGAGGAAGCATAATACGTTGTCATACATTGCATCTGAACAAGACTTTTGCACTCTTTAATCTGTTTGTCCTCTCTAATGTAGACCCCTAAAGTTCGAAGTTTTTGAAGAAAAGAGTTTTCATTTCAAAGGCTGGAATGAAAAACATATTTTATGCTGCCAGTCATGCCAGCCATTACTGATTGATTTGTGCAGTAAAGAAAGCTTAAAGTTGTTAACTTCTGTTTTTTGCTTATGTATATTTTTATGGTGTGATCTAACGGAAGGAAGAGATGAGGATGTTGTACTGAAGGCCGAGAACAGTGAGGACTGCTAAGCAGTTGCATGTATGAGCAGAAATGAATAACTGAGAAAAGAAGATCTAGCAAAATGTAATTAGCTTTGAACTACAGATTCCATTTTCAGTAAATGTGTTCAGAGGAGTATGTGTCTTTTATTGGGAAAATGCCAAGTGAAAATGGGTGGTAGCATTTGCACAGCAGTGTAGAATGAATCTGAGCAACATTTCTAGGTTTCGCTCCAAGATATTTGGACAAACATGAAAAACATTTTGAAAGTACTTATGGGCACAGATTTTTTTCCCATGTTAAGTTTTGCACATTCTTAGGAAATTTTTATTCCATTCTAAAAGACAAGGCATCTCTCTCTTAAAAAAAAAAAAAAAGAAAACTCTGAAATAATACTTTTTCTGTTTTAAATTTTAAAATTCGCGTGGCTTCTGATGAATGCTGCAGGTGATCATTTTGATTGTTTTCCCAAATAATCTATGGAACAGAGTATTTGGTGGCTATTCTAGGACAGTAGTATTTCCCTCCTTGGCTTCTCTATGTCCACATCCCCTCACACTTACTCTGTCTCTTGATAGCTCCCATTATTTCTCCTTATAAGGAAGTTTTATTTCTGCCCGTTGAGCAAAATGAACCAATAAAAGGAAATTTTGAATAATATAATTTTTTTACATAGGAAATAATGTTCCGACTCTCAGGTCTCAGTTATTCATTTTATTTAGCTCCATTAATCAGAATATCCTGTTCAGTTACTGGTGAAAATGAAATCCTACACAAAATTCAGTTCATACCACAGCATTTTTCCAGCTGTGTTCTCTCTATATCCTCACTGAGATGTCTTTTTCTCAAATGCCACTGAAATTCCCTTTAGAAAGAAGCTTTCAGGAATAGAAAAGTGTTGTCTTCTAGTCACTCAATTCCTCACATTTTCAGATGGGGAAAGAGAAGACAAAAACTTTTCTCAAATCTTTTAAAAACTCCTAGTTAGCAGGTCTACCCAAACATAAGGAAAGCACATATTGATGTTGTGAGTTGAAATAAATGTTCCACAATCTCTTCATCCATGAAGATTTACAAATCTGGTTAAGCCAGCTGCATGAGTCATTATGCTCTTAAGAGCAATTGGTAGCAAAGAGAAACTTCTGCTCAATTCCCTTTTGACAGCAAATCCATTGCTGTGATGCACCACAATGTTCACACAGACCCTGATGAGTGGTTTTACCATTCCAAACTGTTTAAAACACTCACACTCATAAAATATCAAACAACCTTGCTTTCTCCTGCAGAAAAGTAGGGGAACATTCCTAATTCATTTACAGGGGTCTGACTTAATTGCCACATTCATGCTTGACTTAATCAATTCCCACACATACAAAAACTTATTTCCCACCAAAAGTATCTAAATTAATTGCACAATTTAGTGTAAAGTACTTTAAATCTATTTCATATAAAAGGACACATGGCACAGGCATTCTGATACTAGTGGTATTTCAAACTATTTTGAATTGTTTCCAGGAAATTATATTGTTGTAGTTTGGGATTATTATGTAAATTCTCTCCCCTGCCACTAACTGCCCATGCCAGCAGTTAACAAAAAGGAGCAGTTAACTGCTGAGCACCTGGGTGGGGGCAGGTTTGTCTCTTTTGGTTTTGGGGACATTTTTTCCATTCTTTAGCTCGGCGGAACACGGGAGCAGTGTGGCCGAGGAGGGAAGCTACTTTGCTGGCCACTGCTAGGGTCTTCTTGCTGAGACGCTGCTTTTCGGCTCACCACGGCTGCTTTCTCCTGGTTCCTGCATCTGGGGTCCGGCCTCTGCTTTGGTCTCACTATCGCCTGCACCGTCACGGCCTGCCTGCCCCGGCTGGGGCAGTGACCCGGGAGAGAGAGAGGTTCTGCTGCTGTTTTTCTCCAAAACACGTGGTGGTTCCCCACTTTCAACTTTCTTTTTCTTCATCTGGGACAATAGACACAGAGTCTGGGAACTCACCCTGCTGCCAGCCGGACTGTGACTTTGACACTTAAGTATAACTTTCCTCCCGGAGGAAAACCTGCTGGGTTTTGTTGTTTTTTGTTGTTTGTTTTTTTTTCTTTTCCTTGTGGTGTTGGGGAAGCGGTTTGCACTAGTCTGTTTGCATATGTACACACACACACACATATATATATATATATATATATATATATATATATATATATATATATATATATATATATATCAGTTAAGAACAGTTATCCTTCTTGTATTAAAATTCCTTTTCTTAAATTTAACAAAGAGTGGCATGATTATTGTGGAGGAGGCCCCCTCCCCCACTTGTGGCTAAACATTTTGGATTTTCCCCTCAAACCAAGACATACATATGCATGAATTTTGAACTTTTTCAAAGAAGTCAAGCTCTTTAACCAAGGATTTTAAATAATCTTGTTAAACAAAGTGTTAAAAAATGTACAATCTAAATACAGAGTTTTCTCTTAGAATTCTAATTCAACAAAGTATAATCTCTTCATAAGTAAGCTCTCTTATTGTGAGTGAACTCTGTATCACTAACCATGGTGCAGGATGTTATGAGTCAATTCTACAAATCTGATGCAGTTAGGAAATTCTCCATAAAACCCGAGGTGGAAAAGCACATTCCCTCTCTAAATACAGGAATCCACATCCCTAATTCATATTTCTGTTCTACTTTATATTTTATGCCTGTATATAGTTCCAAGACCACTTGCTGTGAAGGCTCACTGGCATCTGGATGTATTACTCAAAAAGGCAGTAGAGCTAAAGTCTTAGTCCCATTGACTTCTGTGAACTAGCCAAAATCAGAATTCAGGCTGCAAGGTTCCCCAAGTGGTTGTCAGGTTCTGTCCTTCCTCTTTGGCTTTCAGCACTGTGAAGTTTTATGGAGGATTTGAGCACTGGTTTTAATTAAAGTCCTGTACCTGGAATTTACTGTTGTGTGTTCATTAGTCATGTATTGTGATTTTAGATATATATTTCCATATATTGTACTGTTCCACCTTGTTCTCAACTATGTTTTCTTTACATGCCATGAGGTGTTCTCGCATTATACAAGAGAAAGAATCTTTGTTAGTCTGAATGTTATTATTTAGAGTACTAAATTAATCACTTTAATCTTATGTTGCTAGCACAGCAGCTTTGGAAGCATCCACTAGCTCCATATCCCTGCTTGGTGTTCATTAACCTGTTTCTTTTTATGCTGAGTATATCCAGCCTCCAGGGATAGACTCTAAGGAACAGAGAGCCTACTATTCTTGAGGACTGAACTACACTTGTAGTCCTTCTGTAGAGAATATTTCACTTATTTAGATTTCAGCCCAAATAATTGATAATACAGAGCATGACAAATATATGGTTTTTTTCACAGAAAAATCTCCAACAGGTCTGTAACACTACAAAAAATAAATTTTTGTTTGTTTTTTTTTAACTACCCCTGAATGTGTACCACAGAGGATTTATGCAAGCTAGTAGAACTTTATGCAAAATAAGTACTTTTTTAAAAAAAACCTAAAATTGAATTTAATCCCTTTAAGTTTTATTACTTTTCAAGAGTAAATATGTAGCAACGCTACAATTAGCTGCCATTTCTTCTCTGTAATATTAAAGGAACTTACAAATCTTCAGTTACCATTGAACTGTTAGACTGTGCACCCTTCCACACAAAAGATAATTATGAAATCATCAACAGTCATTTGACCACAACCAATAAATAATTTATGAGCTGGGTGCTTGAAATTATGCAAATATTATAAATACTTTTTTTGCCATTATATCAGAGTAAGTATGATTCAGAAAAAAGTGTACTATGGATTAATAGATTCAACATTTAACAGATTTACATTTTCAGTGTGTTCTTTTCATTGCTGGTTCCCACTATCTTTAGTATCATAGCCCAGAAAACAGCTCCCGACAATACAATCTCTAAGTGAATATCCTGGCATCCCTAATCATTAATCTCTTTGATGCTTAAAATACTTTAGCCTTCCTTCCAGAGCTTTTTATAAAGGGAGAGAGAAGTATTAGTATCAAACTAACCACAAGTCTTTTGCACCCCTTATGTCCTACATTTATTTATAGGTAGGAAGGTAGGTTAGACAGATTAGATAGATAGATAGATAGATAGATAGATAGATAGATAGATAGATAGATAGATAGATAGATA